>VZRH01003772.1:773353-872419 GCA_013397555.1 Urocynchramus pylzowi | reverse complement strand
CTTCAGGTCATTCCCTCGGGTCCCGTCACTAGTCTCCACAAAGAAGTAACATTACAGCTCTCAAGCATGCCTACATCTATATATTTATATATATATATATATGTTTGTGTGTGTGTGTGTGTGTATCTGATATCTTGATACTTTGATAAATTAAAAGCTGCTCAGGGAGCATTATATTTGAAGAAAAACTTAAATTTATATTTAAAAAAGCAAGCATAATAGGCCCCAGAGAAGTATTCAAACTTAACTAGATTTTTAATTACAGTTGTACTAAAATGGTACGGTGAAATTATTTTTTTGCATGTCTTTGTGTTTTCACATATAGATTGAGGTTTTGCATGGCGATTTTTCTTTCTTGACAAGCAAACATCTTGCAAACAATTGCACAAAGACATACTTCTCTTGACAGCCACTTAGAGCCTGACTTGTGCCAGAAACACAGATCTCACTATCAAAGCTGCAATCTACACGATACTTTAAAAAGAGACTGCAGATAATATTACATTAATCATCAGAAGCATGATACAAACTCCTTGGTGTGTGTTGCCTCTACTATTGACAGAATGGATTCTGGGTGGAAGAATTATAGAGAGTCTTGCCATTCTATGAGATATGTCTGGAGGCACCAATTCTTAAATATTTTCTTTAAAAATAAAATCCATAGGAGACAATGAATATTAGCTGTACAAGTTTGATCCAGAGTTCTTTCTTAAGAGGGCACTTCACCATGACTTAAATATTAAGAAAGAATATATAATGCCATTACAGAGTAAGTCTTCAACACTTTCATCCTTGTAAATACATAAACAATAAATAGCTGCTAATGAGATCTACAAAACACCAACAAAAGTGAAAATAAGACTTTCCTTCTAAATGATTTACCAAAGGGCTTCCTTTGATATAAAAAAAATATGCATAACTAGGAAAAAAAAAAAAAAGCCAAGAGATTAGCTCAGTTGGTCAGAGCATTCTGCTAATAACACCAAGGTCATGGCTTCAACCTCTGTATGGGCCATTCACTTAAGAGTTGGACTTCGTGATTTTTGTGAGTCCCTTCCAGCTTGGAATATTCTGTGATTAGAAAATTATTCTACATCTCAGGAATTGAGAATCACAGTTTTATGAACAGTGCTGTTGAAATGCAGAAAATTGGCATCAGATGGTGTCACAATTTGCTGGGTACAACTGACATAAATTAAAGCTTTAGAACATAAACAGTGGACCCACTTTTCAGTCTTCTGAGTTTTGAAATTATTATTGAAACAAAAGATGGAAATACCTCATGGTGATTAGATACTTACTTAAGGGTAACTCCTTGCAAAATTCCTTGTGGGAACAAAATCTGCATATGGGTTGCAGGGAGAATGGATCCATTCATAGAACATATATCTAGTAAGGTTACATAATACATAGGAAAATCCAGGAGGTGCTTGGGCTTAGGAGGACCTTGGTCTGCAAATACTCGAAGGCTGTAACACTCTGAAGAGGTGTCACTATGCCACTGTTTGCAGTTACACATTTCCCAAAGGCATTCATAAGCAGTCAAATAGGGCACAGGGTAGATAAAACTTTACTCTTACTCAGAGTAAATTATTGTCTGTCCAACCACACTATTGTCTGTCCTTCTGGACAGACAATGTAAAAATTAGAAATGTAAAAAAAAAATCCTTTCTATTTATTCAACTTTACTGTTAGAGCTGCATTACAATTATAAATACAAACTGAAAAGTCATATACATAAATTGCATGATCAAGTGCTAAATTAAGTGCAAAATATAGTGTTTCTGTGGATTTTCAAAGAAATTTTGAGAGTTTCAATTTTATTATACACTGAATTTGTACAATCAATCATTTCTACCAAAAGGTAGAAATGCTCCTGAAAGCAAGTAATATTTTAAACTTTTTTAAACCTGCCATTATTTTTAAAATTTCTAATTACAATTCAAACTAGCCACCATATAGAAGTTAGTCAATATAGCAAGAACCAGATGCAAATATTTAATCTTGTTTTACAGTAAGATCTACTCAGACATTCTGAAACCATTCATGGAATTGTCTCAGATTTATTGACCAAATCCTGCTGAAAAAAGGGTTTTCAAGGCTGGAATCAAAATTCTGGATCTCATAGCATCTTATCCATTTTAGGAAAAATGGCAGTGGCTATTCCAGAATGAGAGAGACTGGTGTTCAGTCTTCATCTTTCACTAAATGGCATCAAAGTTTAATTTTCCACAAGAACACTATCATCGGCAATGTACTCTGATATTTTTCTTGTTTACATTGTTCAGCTAGAGCTGTTTATAAAATACATAATTAATTAACTAATGAGGAAGACTGACTCTACCCTCGTTTTTGGATATTCACCAAAGGTAAAGAAGGCTTGTTTTCCCACCCCCATTTTTTTATACAGCTTGGAATGACATAAAGAGAGAGGATTGCTACATCAAATGATACTAACAATACAATGGGCCAGCAAGGAACAGAAAGAAAGAAAGAAATCTAGTGAGTAGTGTGCAAGAAAGAGAAACAAGAATTGTCTTTAATTTCAGAATGGCCTTAGGAGAAAATATAATTTTTTTTTTTTTGTTACTGGCTGGTATGTTACACAGAGATCTTTTTGTTTTTCTTAAAACTGGACATCACTAATTATACCCAGAGGACTACATTTTTTTCAAAAAAAAACAGGCACATTTTTGCTATTTCCTTCAGTTCTAATCGTCTCACATATGGCCTGGAAATACAGCTGGTGAGTAGAAAGCTCTCTAAAAGATACAAAGGAGAAGAAGCAGAAAAGCAATTAAATATAAATAAGAGGACATGACACAGGAAAAGAAAAATAGATTGAAATGTAAGATAGAATGTTCTACATAATGTTACAATCAGTTTAAGTGCATTCACAGGGTAAAAGAAAACTGTACCACAAACAATACAAACAATATTGTAAGGAATTGAAGACTGAGGCATCAAGTGCTCTTTGCTCATTGCCTTCATCTTGCAATGGCAATTCTTCTGACTGATGAAGTGAAGAAGTTTTCAAGAGCATCCCTCCACAGCTTGGTCAATCTTATTTACAAAATGTCCAATGAAAAGATAAGGGAACAATACAAGGCATGGTAACAGCCTAAAGACTAAAACAATCTGCCTCTGCAAATGGTCCTACTACAAGTTAAAGAGCTATTTTGCTTCTGCTCAGTAAAAAACAAACAAACAAACAAACCAAAACAGCAAAGAGTTGACTAAGATGACAATCAGATAAATATGAGTATTTTCTACAGCTGCTCTGCTTCTAGAAATGGCTAGGAATTGTAAATAACACATGACAGAAAATATTTTTTCTTTTGACCTTACATGTCAAGATAGTTATTACACCTGGAAAAAACAACATTAAATGTAGATAAATAAAATTTTTAATTATATTGCTTCTAACAACTGCACTCATAACCTCAAAAGAAGGTTCCTCAAAAGAAGGTCCTTAGACAGTCCTTATTGACTTAATATGGTAGTACCTGTTGCTCCCTCAGGGAATCATTTTATGGCGTGATGAAGCACTTATTTATCTGTGCTGACACCTCTCAAGGAAGGGGATGTATGAAACTAAGTGAAGTGTGAAAGATTTTAATTGTTGCAGATAGACATGTATTCAAACATGCATACATTGCAGTAAGCTTTACATTATGCTTACTTCAGAGGCAAAAAAGGATTCAGAGAAATAGTTAACTCCTGAACCTGATAGCAGTGTAACATACAGTGCTCCTAAGGATCCTGGGGGAAATTTTCCCAAGTTTTAGGAGAGTCTCTAAAATACTCATCTTCAGCATCATCACAGCATTGTTCTATTTCCTACCTTCCTCCTTGCCAGACTGAGGCTTAAGAATACAGGCTTTCAAAATTAGTAGAAATATTTTAAGTATTAGAACAGATTTTTTTTTTTTTTCCCCTGTATTGTCAACAATAGCTATCTGGCTTTATTCAGAGTAAGCAAATAATGTGAGTGAAAAGAGCAAATCCTGTGAAGAATAGCCATTTGAGTAGATAGGCAGGCACATGGCTCAACACATGTCTTTGCACATGTGGTCAGATGGTTCAGAATTTGATTTGAAAAGAGATAAGTTGTTCATGTCACTCCTTGTTTGATTAACACATCCAGGGCTATATCTGACAACAGAGATTCAAGACCCATCTGCAGTTTTATTCCCTCAATATGCTTGCTACAAATTGTTTTATTTTCTTATTACTTTACCATGTTTTAGCAATCTGAATGTCCACATAGTGAGTGACATATGAGACAGTATGTTTGGAGAGCAGGTTCAGATGAACAACTAAGTGGGTTTAGCCTGGATAATTCCTTTAAGCCTGAGAAAAGACTGAATGACAACACTGCAGATGCATTACTGAAGGGCTGTCATGAACTTTAAGTTGGAATAACAGAGCTCATTCCAAGGAGATTACCTTTAAGTTCAGGTGGCATGAGATTCAGGGGAATATTGTATCTAATGTTTCATGAAAGCACTAGCACAAACCAATTTATTGGAAAAAGGTATACTGTTTTTTGACTGGAACAATAGGAATTGGTTTCATCCACAGCTTTCCAGCTTTCCTCAGAAGACCTTTCTGCCACTAGATTTTTGGATGTGTTGACATATTTGTAACACCGAGATATAATTACAATGAGCTGCATGAAATACATTTCTTTGAAACTGGACTGTGCAAAGACAATAAGAGTTATCAAAGAGAAGTTTATAATATTAATCAACCCTACCCTACCAACCCTGTGGGACAGACTGTGTCTTGCCTTGGATAACTGTGCAAAGGCTGAAATTAGAAGCAGTAAAAAGAAGGGCAACATAAGGAGACCTCAACATGCTACATCTGCTGGACAAGTTAATTAGAAGAAAAAATAAACTGTATGAGACAGTACTGAGTATGCTCCCCAGTAGCAGTTCCTAGAATAGCTCTACTATGTCTTACTAATTGCATTCAGTTGAACGTAGCAATAAATTATAGGGAAAACCAGATAATCTTCACAGATGAAAAGGTTCAAATTAACCTGTTTTGAAGAATGCCTTGGCAGAATTTGTTGCATTGTAATCAAGAAGATGATGAAGAAAATTAAAAACCAGAGAAAAGAGGGCCTGAATTTGACCTTCAAAGCCATTTCATCTGGAAAAGAGTTTTCAATCAATGACAAGTTGGTACAGACTGGTCATATCAGTTTTTTTAGATGTTATCTCACTGGATGTATAGGTGTCTGGATAAAGGAGGTTGGAAAGCTTTATCTATCAAAACTTGATGATTATTTTTATTTCATTACAAGCCAATATTTTCCCCTTTTTCTATCACTTGAAAACCATGTGTTCTTTTGCTAATTACTGAGGTTTTGTTAACAAAGACAGTGTACCATTAACTTGCATATAGCACACCCAAAAAAATGCTCTGGCAATAAAAGTTACTTTCTTCTTCTTTGTATTCCTTTTATTTTGTATTTCACTTCTAGTAATTCCAAAACCTTTTATAATTGCAGAAACAAGGCTTGAAACAAACATCAGAGTTTGATCTTTTCATACCATAGCTACTTCAAGGATGTAGCCATTAATATATGAGATACTTGAATGAGAAAGTAATGTTGACAAATACGTGGCCTACTTTGAAGAGCAGATTTGCTATTGTCACATAAAGGAACATTCCTGCACCAGAATAAATCCTGACTGTATAAAGGAATGCAACATAGCCAAAAATTTTAGGCCTGATCTCAGAAAGAAGTTTCTAATTCTAACAGGCTGTATTTCTTAATTCTCTCAAAATAAAAAGACAAAACTACAAGTTTTGAGCTTTTAGGGCTGCTTTTGTTTCTGAAATAGGGCTTGTGAGACAGAACAATTTCATCAGATATGTACAGTAAAGAAAGATCTGAAGACACTTTTAGAAGGAATTGAAGGTGTGACTCAAATATAATTTTTTCAAAAGTAAAAGAAAAAAATATAGTCTACACATTAAACAGTAAATTATTGAATTGTTCATTCTGGGCTGTTTTAAGGAAAAATGTAGCCTTCTTAGATATATTTAATGTCTCTCACAGTCAGAGAACATGGCATATAAAAGCAGGAACAGCTACATTAAGGTCCTCTCCAGTGGAGACAGCCTTTCTAACTAAGAGATAAACTCAGTAAATACTTCTCAGTACCACAACAAGATGAGAGAAAAACTGTATCCTCATTTACAATGAATGGCATACTGAACTTATTGAAAATGCACAGATTTTCATGGGCTGAAAATAAAGACTGTAATGAGATTACCTTCAGACATCTGCTGGTATTTTTGCTGCATACATGCATATGAGTACAGACCTATTTTGTGAGCTGAAACTGAACAAGAACCTGTGCAGAACTGTCTTTTTAATTTCATGGCCCAATTATATGTGGGACAAGAAGACATAATGAAATTACATGGGTTAGAGAAAGATCCATTATTTGGACTGATCAAATAAAAATGAAAATCATCCAGACTGACAGTTTCAGCTGCAAGTGTTGATTGTGCCAAGCTGCTGTTACTAGAAGGCCACGATTTTGTTGCCTTCAATCTTTAAGATTTAGAGTTTCAAGAGAACTTGAGGAATACAGAAAACAAGGCAGAGATCTCTTAGGCAGGCATTTCCCTGAAAGCCCAGGCTGCCCTCTCCTGGAGTGAATTATCTTGCACATCTGTGGTCTTAGTTCATGGTCAAAGTAACATGAGGAACATCTCACAAACAACAACCACCTGATTATCAGGTATTTAATTTTTCATGTGTGTTATCTTACAGAACACCTACTAAACATGTATTCAGATGATGAAGAAAATTACACACATCTTGCTGGGACACAGTTCCCTACAGAAATTACTTCCCTGCACAATGAAGTGGCCTCACTTTTAGCACAGTAACTTACTATACTATGATGTGTAGTAGCTGATATTACTGGGATGCACTGGCTTCCAGCTTGAGGTGAAATGCAATGCTATGAAAGCATGACTATTCACTTGGAATTTGAGAATGCTTCTCTGATGTCAATGATCTAGCACCTGACAAAGCCTTGAAAAGAGGTCACGCCAACGCTGCATTCATGCAGTCTGCCCTACACATACTGGAGTGAGAGAAATGTTGCCAACTTGTTGCAGGTTCTTCCACCAGTTAAAGCTCAAAACAAAGGACAGAACCTTTATTATTACATCAGGCAACCTGATATTAAGGTATCTGCTGCCATCCATGCATGCAACATACCTGTTTTGTTTACTCTACAAGGCTATCTGATGCCAAAGCTGAAGCACATATTTTACCATTGTATGTGGCCTGTTCTCCAGATAATTAATCAGAAATGTTGTCATATACTGTCATTCAGATAATATGTCTCAGATATTAAATATATATGTGAAAGAGTTCAGTGTTTTTCTATTTGATAAAAATACACTTAAAAATCAGGACCCCTGTTTCAAATTAAGTGATGCAGGGAATTAGCAAACACCAAGAGTAAAACTGTAATCCCCAAACATAAAAAGGAACCATTAACAACAGGTCGATCAGCTTGATTATTCTTTGGTAGCAGACTACCAAAGATAGTCTAGACTACCTGAGGTAATGGTAAAGATTTTAGAATAATTATTTTGTTGTACTAATCTCTCACTTTTATCTGAATTTTAATGAATCATTGCAAATTTCGTGAAGAAAACATAAAAAGCACTGTAATGGAGTAGGGAAATACTCATGCCTCATTTAGATGGAAGTTTCTGATTTAGAAATCCTGCAAAAACCATTTTAATTGTTTCACTCAAATGCACACAAATCTTCAATTAGTATTAAACTAAGCATTATTTTAAGATGCAGACTTTCCATGAATTTCCAGAAGATTATATTTAGGTCATATGATGAGTTGTGTTTGTTGTCACTGTAGATCTTGAAAAGAAATAAGGGACCTTTCAGAGAAACAACAGCTAGCTAAAGCAGAGAAAATCTGTAACAGAACACAGAACACTGTTTCTGCTGATCTTTGCTGATTATTATTATTCCAGCTTCAGCTTTTAACATTTTAGATAAGAGACAAGTCTTAGAGACTTTTCCAAGAGAGACAATTTTGATTTGTTCCTTCCAGATTTTGTTATTCTCTTTCCACATTAGTACTCCTTGACTCTTGCAGAGTTACCATGCATCATCTATCAGTAAGGAGTCAAAATGAACTAAATGATCAAAATAAAATGTGGGTTTTTTCATTCAAGGTAATATTGTGTCTAATATGGGATCCTGTATATTACTTAAATAATTCTAGGATACCAGCTGAAAATGGAGGGTGGAATTATAATTATTGTAATTATTTTACTGTAATTATTTCATTTACTAATGGTAAGTTAAGGATTACTAATGGTAAAATGTACTATTGAAAAACTTGTAGAAGATGCCCTGAACTTCAGTCACTTTCCCTGTTATTTTTTTTTAGCTTTCTGGGCAGAGATAAAAGGAAATTCAGCTTTCACTCAATCCATAAATCAAATCATCCACAAATTAGAAGCATAAAATTGTAAGAAGCATGACCTTATAGTCCCAATCTCAGACAAAATTAAATGCAGTAATTAGAAGTTACTGAGTGTAGTCCATTGTAGATTTAACCACAGAAGATAAGAGTCAAGTGAATCCAGACACTATGAAAAACTTTAACAGAATTGGGCAACAGCAGAAATCTGGAGAAGTTAATTATCTAATATCATTGAATGTTCTTTCCATTATCTTATCTTTGCTTTTAAACATCAAGAAATATTTAGTATCATTCAACTAACCAGAATAAAATTGTGATTGCTGAGGAGAATTTACAGCAGAAAAAAAACAGTAACAACAGAAAACACCAAAAACATTAAAGAATCAAATTACCCCAGACCTAGGAATAAAAGATTCCATTCTAATTGTTTCTAGTTAAGTTTGAAAATATTTGCTATATCCTTGATATAAGCACATTCTTTTCATTTCAAAGATGACACATATTATCTTTGTTTACATTATAATCCAAAAAAACAATATGAATAATCTCTGATAATTTTAACTCTCTCGTCATCAAAGAAGATAGGATTTCTCACTCTTATTTCACAATAGATCCCCAACCATATCGTTTTCTATTGATCTAGCTATGAATTTTTTTTTTTTATCATTTAAAAGCAATACTTTTCAGAATTTTTGAACTCTACCAACTAGGAATGAAGAGGATTCATTTCGTTTCAAGATCAATGCTACAAAAACCAACTGATAAGTTTGCACTGAATTTCAACATTTTTATTATTTTTATTTTAAAGTAATCTACTCCTATTTATATTTTTAAATGCAATACTCTTTTAAACTTGATCTGCAGACCCCATAAACTAGCTATCAAAGACATTTGTTTCATAACATCAGCTTTCCCAAATTCCATACTCTTCTGCCACAAATTTAGCCTAAATAAAGCAACCTTTATATGGAATTTGAAGGGTAAATGCTTGGTTTACTGACAATTTCCCATTCTTGAAGCTTTGATCTGCGAAAAAGGAAATACTTTTTAAAGCATTTTCATTACGTAAATCTCTGTTTACAGATACACCTTCCCCGTTCCATCACTCCATTCAACTCTTCACAGTAAATACACTGAAGTTTTACATTAATAAGTCCCATCACTATTGAAGAGACAATCAAAGGTTTCTTAGAAATCTTCCCTTCCTCACCTTTACTGATGGTTACATAATGATTTCTAATCACATTTTTTCAACTTAAAATTCTTATTGGAGTATATTGATCACACAATGATGAAAGCAGATGTATGAATCACCATAATTTCAAAAACTACAATACCTAAATACAAGGCAAGTCTGGGAATTAAAGGTTACTTATTCAAAATATAATATTCAGGAAAAGCAATGTCTCATAAATACTGGTCCATAAAATATCAGAACTCTTTGTAGAGTAGCGAGAAAAAAATCAGGAACAATTCTGTGTATTTATGATAGATGTCTTTTACTACCAAAGTCAACAGCAATTACAACTTAAACCCAAAGACCTAAAGTTTTATAAAGCTTTTTTGACAGACAAAGTAAGCTCTTTTTTCTATACCTGTAACTTCTTTCTCTTCAAGACTGTATTCCAGAGATCCAAAGGAATAATTAGCTGGACTGATTGCAGGAGTAGAAATAAAACTTGCACAGCCAAGGGATGGGTTGATTTCAAAATAATTGTGGGTGTGATTCATTCGGTGGAATTCCAGAGAAGATACTATGGATGTACGTTGCTTTGGCTACAAGAAAAATAGAAGTTTGGTATGAAAAATACAGACTTTTTATATAGTTTTCATCACTTGACATTTAATATCTTTCTCTGTTTTTACTGTTTTTATTTGGTTCAAAGGTTGTAGTAGTAAAAATCATTTCATATGACAAGTTGTGGTGTGTAGAGATAATTTCCTTCTAAAATCTGGATTAATCTTTATTAGAAAAAATGCATGTCTTCATTCTAATCAATTTAATTCAACACAAAATAGGCCTTTGCAGCCTTGCATATAATAATTACAATCATCTTTTGATAAGAAAGGGAGCTCTTCACCAGCTGCATTGCTGCGTACATCTTGCAAACAATTAGACCGCTGATGCCTGTATAATGAAGTTTACTAAATAATACCAAGTGCCCATCACTCGAAAGCCACCCTCTGCTGTTTATTCCATTTATGAATATGCCTCAAATATTCCAAGACTGAAATGTCTGGAGGCTTAAGGGAAAAGTGTCAGCTTAAAAAACATACATGAAAATCAAACTTTCTGCATGAGTTTTCATGGAAGAGTAAAACAACTTGGTACTACTTTATTTCAAATATTTACTTTCAAAGGAAAACCCTGAGCAGACCCCATTTAATGGTTGTGCTTTGGATAGCAGAGCAGTTTTAAAGCATGAGAAACTCATTTCTTTTGCGTGGATCTGTACCATCAGATGTAGAAATTAAATCTATATAATGTGTTCATCAACACATTATATAGGTCAGCAACAACTTTTTCACTACACAGACTTGTTCCCATTGCACTGAACTATGTACTAGTGCAGGCATAACCTTAGTGGTCATTATTATGGCTTTTAAGCCACAGACCACTGCTAGTTTGCAGTGCCATGCTAAATAGTCTATTGCAGCACTCATTTGGTTCCATACCCACAATACCCTGACCCCACAATGCTCCTTGCTGCTTCAAGATCAATTAAACATCTCCAAAACAGAGGAGGCCCTGCATCCAGGTTTATAGCTGTCTGTATATTTAATCCGCAATAGAGAAAAACATCTCAGGAATTTCTGCCTTGGATAACCAAATCTGGACAATGAAAAAGAGAGTAAAAGATGCTCTATCTCTTCTTGTTCTAGCATGTCAAGCTTAACATGTCAGAATATTTGTAAGGGTAAAAAAAATTTGTTCCTTATTAGCATCAAGACCTAATTATCACCTTTGGGAGCAATAACATCCTCCTTAGATCACAAAGGTATTCACCATCCTTTACTTAGAACTACCTCTTAAATCTATCAATCTATCCCAATGGAGTAATTTTCAAATTTGTTTTTGGTCAATTTAATTTTTAGGTTACAAGTCCTGCAATGCTTGTGTTATAAATACTGAACCAGGCTGTTTTCACTAAAAATTCACCCTTCATATTGGAATGTCAGACAGAGAAATTCAATAGAATTAGGTCTGTATAATGTTGATTATTTCTTCAAGTTGTGTTAGGCATCATGTGAATTAACTGTGTCACGTTAAAACTGAGAAAAAAGGGAAGTTTTGGTAATCATCTGGAACTCATCTATGGTCTATTGAGCAGACTTACTTTCTTTAATAATTAAAATCAGTTTCTGCTTTGAAAACCTGACTAGGAGTTCAATTTCATGGGAGAGCTCAATGAACAGGGACAGACTCCAGCATCCAACAGTGTGGCTGGAAGTCATTGTTTGGGATCTGAGCCAAAATAACTCTCAGATTAGACCAAAACCATTCATCTGTTTTAATTAAATCTAAATGGCACACTTTTGCTAGTCAACAGATTCACAAATGACCTAATTATTTCTAAAACTGAATACGATCTCAGGTCCTTTAGAAGTACATTTCTGGCCCTTTCCCAAGCAATGGTGTGTTTGCAGATTTGCAGGACTTGAACTCCTGTGTTGAAAAGGGGACACTTCTCTTAACATGAGGTGTGGTATCTGGTTATTTTTAAGCTGAGACAGCTCCTGCCTAAATGGGCAGCTGGAATGGTCCATCTTTGTCTCCCAAAGCAGCTCCAAAGGCAACTGGTCTGGCCTTTGTCTAGTCAGCCTTCCAGCCACTGTTTTGTCTGCGTGCCCCCTTCTTAGAGGCAGAATATCAGCATCTGATATACCATTTGACCTTTCACCACCTTATTTTGGACTTGGGCATTATTATTACTGATTCAGAAAAACATATCTCAGTTTAATATGTCTTTCCAATCTAAGGCTTCTGCAGAGAACCTCTCTCAGCCTCTTGTACTCCACAGCATTACACTGCTTCAATATATTTGGAGTTAACAAGGTCCATCCATCAACATGTGCCGATAATTTTTCTAAATAATTAGTCAGGAATCCAGCACCTAAGCCTTTGTAGCTAACTAAGAAACTAGAGGAACTAGAGGAATTTTCTGCACTTTGCTGTCCTGTAAAATATTATGCTGTTAAAGAACATTAGTTGTTCATTAACACATGCTATGAAACACTCAGTAAACCAGTTTGTGCTGAGTGTATCTCTCTGCCTTTATCTCTCTAAAGCACTATTTGCACAAAAACAAACTAACTAAAAAAAACCCCAAACAAAAAAAAACCAAAAAAACCCAACAACAACAACAAAAAAAACCCCACAAACCAAAAAACCCCAAAATAACCCCAGCAGAAATGAATCAATTTTTTTTCTAAAGTTAGGGTTAAATTCCATTCCTGATTACATCAACCAAATTTCCAGCATAGCTATTTACACGTATCCTAGGTATTTAAGCTCCCAGAGCAGTCAGCTGAGATCTAGTCAATAAAATCACGATCTAGCCAATACCATCAAGAGTTCAGTCACCCTCACCCCAGTCCCCTTGGTACTGATTCCCTTGCCTTAATGCAGGTATCTACCATCACTGCAGATTCCTTAGGGCATATCACCTGCTGCTATTCAGAAGAGTGCAGGTCTCCCCCATATAGGCCCTGTACAATACTTGACGGTGTCCACGTGCATTTCAAATACACCTCTATAGCGCCGTAAATGACATCAGTTTCCTACTTTTAGGTAACTGAATTGAATCATGCATCTGTCCTAAGCACGATGGGAGATTAGGCTCTAAATCAGACAGAGATTCTTGTATACAGAAATGAAAGCAGAGGTGTTTCAGTCCCAGATTTAATCTCACATCCAGGTCATACTAGACACACTCTATGAATCTTTTCTTAGAATTTGATGCCAAATTCCAGTCTTCCTGGCAGTAACCTTGGTTTGCTGATTG
Source organism: Urocynchramus pylzowi (assembly GCA_013397555.1). Classification (NCBI taxonomy): domain Eukaryota; kingdom Metazoa; phylum Chordata; class Aves; order Passeriformes; family Fringillidae; genus Urocynchramus; species Urocynchramus pylzowi. The sequence continues at coordinate 858,915 of VZRH01003772.1, read as the reverse complement.
TACCTGCCAAAGCCACTGTTTAACTATATTTACCAAGAACTCTTGAGATAGTTTCTGAAAAATTCTAAGATTATTGACTATACTGAACACCATAACTCAGCCAGGGGTCAAGATTTCCTAGTTGTGAAACACAAACACAAAACTCTGTCCCAAAAAGATAATGCTTTCGTCATTCTTCAAAACCAGCTTTGTCATTACATGCCTTCCTTGTATTACTCCAAAGGTCTGGACATGCTTAGACAACCCTTGTGAAATTCTGGCATACTTATGGCTTCACTTCACCCCAATAAGCATGCTACATAGCATGCAGATTTGTCCTTAAGTAGATTTTTATTAATTACATTCATGTGATAATCCACTTGTTATGTGTATATCTCTTTAATGACTGATATTTACTTTTAAGGCATTTCTTCACAAATATTATTTCAATTGTCATAATACCAACCTAGAAAACCCTACACCATCCTAAAATAGCATATCAGATCAGGCTAATGAATAAATCTTTTCAATGCATAAGCAAAAATATATCAGTACAAATCTTTAAAGATATTGCAATAATACGATTAAAATAACTTTTAAATCAGGTCTAATAAAAATATTTTCATGTTCAGTCTGTAGTGAACATATATCAATGAAAGATATCCCTTTGAAACTGCAAAAACAGGAGAAGCATCAAAATACACATACTGAATTGCTTTTTTATTCAAAAGACAAGTAAGAACTCAATCCCTCCATTAATGGAATTTGCATGCAAGTTGTGTAATGCTACCACGACTGGCATGTAACACTATGAGCAGGCAAGGGATCATTCTTACATTTCTTACAACATTTAGCAGAGGCAGTAGGGCAAAACTCCTTTCTCAATTTAACACCAAAATATTTCTCCAGCTTTGAAGTATACTCTGCAATACAAACTTCTGACTTCACCTTCTTCACCTACCTTTGGGATTTGTATACATAGCACTATCACAGTCTTAAAAAAAATAATTCTCACAATACTCGGTACTATGGCAGAGCTAGTTGCTCCACTTTACAGATGCTGAGCAAGGGCATAGACCTTACCCAAGGGACAGATGTGTGGTTTGTTAAAACACTGAGAACCAATGAGTCTAAGAAAATTCTGCATTTGGCAAAACCTGACAAATTCTAGTTGCCTTATATAATGTAGAAACTGGTTTCAGTTGCAATGTATCATGCAGAAAATGTATGACAGAAGAGAGAACTGCACCTACATTCTCAAATTTGAGTTAGCACATAAAATACAGACTTACCAAAGAAAGCAAGAGGCTGCAGCCCCTTCCCCCAGGCTCATCTCACATATTTAACACCGTGTGAGTGTACTTATGTGGCCACTTAAATCCCTCATTTTGATACCTGCCCAGATGACTCAATTCTTTTAATTCTCTGATCAACTCACTCCTTCTTCAGAAATTTTCCTTTTTTCAGCTTCCTTCTAAAATCTCATTCTATAGACTCATTTTCCCTTTCAAAGAATCATAGAATGGTTTGAGTTGAAAGGAACCTTTGAAGATCACTAGATCCAAACCCTCCTCAATAAGCTGGGATATCTTCAACTAGACCCAGTTGCTCAGACCCCCATCCAAGCTGACCTTGAACACTTCCAGGGATTGGGCATCCTCAACTTCTCTGGACACTTTTCTTCTTCTGTTTTCTCCTATCTATTGTTACATTGCTTCCAAAGCTACTTATGTTATTCTAAAAAGACCTGCACAGTATCCAGTTGAGTCCAGTTCTATTTGTTGCTCCAGAATTTGCTTTTCTGTTTTTTCTGTAGTTTTGTCATCAAGGTCTCTCAAACCAACTCCCTCATGGCCCCATCTCACAATGACTTTACAGTCCCTACGTCCCTCTCATTGTCCCTGAATGCACTCAGTTTTAACATCTGGCCTCCCTTTCAAATACAACTTTCACATGACTTTTATGGTTTCTGTCTTTTGCCTCGACATTCCAGCATACCATCTCAGTTTCTATCTTTGTCCCTTTTGCTCATGTACACTTACATAAAAGCCCAAAACATTCAAAATTTTCTCAGTAAAATACAGCCTGTGACAGGACAGGCTTCCTTGTTTTCTCCTGTCTCCAGTCTGATTTGCAGAAATCATCAGTTTTGATACCTTCTCATCAGTCAATGCTGCTGTCAAGAATTATTTGATTTATAGGATCTGAGCTAAGGTGATCAAGTAGCCTTGAAATTGCAAAAACTGGAGATTACAATGCATCTGCGTTTGATTTATCTGTGTCACCTAGAAGTGCAAGACTACACTGAATTATTACTAGAGTACTAAATCAATTATTCTGTCAAGCTTCAAAACACCATGTTGAACAAGCTGGAGACACATTTTCTTTTTAACACAGTAATGTAATTTTCTCTTTTTTCATTTCACAAAACTTTATCTTATATTCTGACAACAATTAAAAATAAAATATAGGCAGTTTCAGCACCCATCTTGACATTTTTGATTTTACTTGTCAATATTTTAATTAAGTTTAAGAGCAGAAAGCAGAAAATACACAGAGGCTGGTACCTAATATATCCCAAGCAGCCACAACAGGGAGCTTACAGGACCATGAGACTTAAAAAAAAAAAATTAAAGAAAAATGCTTTCACTGTTTTTTAGCTGTGAAATACAATACAATATTTTTTACAATACTAAAAGCATAATGCATTCTGAAATGAAATTAATTTTAATGACATCATAGTGTCAAAGTCCTAGCAATTTCTGTTTGATTGATTATTAATTTAGAGAAAGACACTGCTTGCATCCTGCATGAGCAGGAAGTGCATACCACTTTAGAGTAATCTCGTGGTCCCTCAGAATACTTGGATCACTCCCCTGTCAGTGCCATGCTCAGGAATGACACAGACTCAGCTCTTTGTGTAGCCTGTGGTCAGGAAGCTGTGCTGTGTGACTCTGGGAGCCATACAGACAGGGTGCTTCCTGCTCTCCTCTGTGCACTTTATCCTACCTCTGCCTTAAAAGCTCCCCACTGGAGTAAGTAATTAAAGGTCAGAGGATTGCTACCCCTTCTACCCGTGGTCTTATCTCAGATGACAAATCACACAGGAAATAAAGAAGGGAAAAAGTTGATCTCCCTCCAGTTTCTATTTTCCTTGCCTTCCACTTTTTTTCAGATGCAACCATATTGCAACTGTGGGTTCTGAGGAGCAGCAATCTTGAATGCCAAAAACTGCAACACCTTTGGAGTGGTTTCCCTCCTTGATAGATGCGACCAGATTTTGAAGATACACAGTTATACCTATCCTGGGAAAATTGCTTGAAATGAGATCCAAATAGGAAGAGATAAATTTGATAAATAAGAGGAATGTCTCATTCCTCAGATATAAAAATTCTCTATCTTTCAAAGATTAAAATAGTGTTATTTTCACTGAAACAGTTGGAAAATGGATGTAAGACCGTTTTCTTCAAAAAAGCTTGGCTTCCAGCTGCTAGTAACATTCCCCTTTTCACCTGCAGATTATGAAAATTGCTTGTATCATGATATTTTTGTATCACAAATTTTGAAGGGCTAAAGTGATGCCTCTTTTTTCTAAGCTGCATGTTACAGACAACATGCATGTGTGAAAATGTGCATTATCAGATGACGATTAAGGCTTACTGCATAACTAAGGTGCTCAAACCCCCCCCCATACTAACAGAAACAAATTAAAATGCTAAGAATATAATGTAGGAAACCCATCAAGGCACAATAAATAAGGTTTTAATCTTTCTGATTCTGAGTGTGCTACTGTTTTCAAGCATCATGTGAACTAGGGCAGGGCAACTGGCATGGATTTGCTCACACCCCTACAATTAAACTTCATTAGGTGTCAGAGAAGGGTTTTCAAGGCAGAATTATCTACCAAGAATGGTGCTTGGTCTATTCAAATCATAAATCAGGCCTGACAGTGGATATGTTTGGATACAGAAAATTGTACACTACCAGAATTATACCCGGGACTGTGTCCATAATTTAACAGCATAGATGATAACTCTGCAGAGCTAAAGCTTATTTTCTAGCATAGATGTTCCTTTCAGTATCTGAACTACCTTTAAAAACAGTATTTCATCTGTCTGTTACAAGTTCATACAGGAAAAATGTTCTATAATGCTGCAAGATTTGTGTTTATATTGAATCAGGAATCACAACCTAGAAAATCTCTCCAGGTAAGAAACCAGCTTCAACCAAGAAAGACATATGCATGTACAAGTGACATTCTAAAACTTAAGACTCTCCACAATAGAGTGTTATTCTGCTTTAATTTATACTTGTGTTTTAGTATCTTGTTGAACTGTAATTAAATGCACTAACACACACTGTTTGCTGTTTTCATTAGTACCATGTACTGGGTAGATGTGTTTATGTTTTCTTATTAGACCTAATTAAAATATATAAATAGAATTATGTTTTATAGTTACTTGTCAAAGGAGATCTCTTACAGCACATCTCTTTAATAATATTTTGTTTAATGTTGTTATTAAGTAGTCACAGAGTATCCATTATGCTCTAAGGAATTTTTTTTTTTTTTTTTTTCAAATATTCTCCTTTGGAGCCATTACACATCTTCTGCCCATGAATGCCATGGTAAAACAGGTGAGTGTCGGGGAATGTGTGCTAGGGGAGAGGGGTGTGTAGGAATCAGTCCTGTGAGACAATTCCAACCATAACCTTTCTTTGTGTTTGGTACTCAGTATTCCAGAATAAAATAATTTCATAATGTCTGTCCTATTTTCAGTCATGCATAGATTAATTGCTAACCAGATCTTAATGGCATTGACAGTATACCTCTTACTCTGCTTTGCTCCCTTTTTTCAAGGGCTATTTAGGAGCTTTATTTTTTATTCAACATCATCAGAATGAGAAGACATCAAACCATGTGAAGTAGATTTATATAGACATTCCCTGTCACAGAGAGAATAATCTGAAATATATTTACATAGAATCAAGGTCACTGACTGCTGACAACCACCTTAATGTGCTTGCAGCCCTAAGAGATACACACAACATTGGAAACACTATGACATCCAGGGAAAATCTCCAGACCAGACACAGAAAGCAGAACTAAATCTACCCATGTGTGGACTGTAGAATATATTTTTATTTTAGAGGGTTTGAAGAATGCTCAGCACCTCCGAGAGCTCATGAAAGCATGTACACAGGAGTGACTTTTACCTTGGATATGATCCCTCACAAAATCATAACTCTCAGTAAAGTTGTTTGATTTTTTTAAAATCTTATCTACCTCTTATGCTAAGCACGGACACAGGACAAAGTCCAGCACCAAACACAGCAGCAGCAGAAGTGTGCACCTGAACAGGAACCATCATGTGCCTGCACAGTCTTTCTTTACAGTGATTCTCCTGGTTATTCCCTGCTTGGCTGAGCAGGAATGTGAGTGGAGCTAAGCACAGAAAGCTGATCATAGGAGAAAGAAGGTCCTTGCACCCCCACTGTCCTGTGACCTCATTCAGAGAGTGGAGAGGATTTATTGCATAACAGTGTTCTCCAGCCCTCCTTTTTGTGGTAAAATGGAACAAAACAGATTTTCTGTGTATGTCTTGTAAAACAAGTTCAGCAGATGCAACACAGAGTTCTCATGGTGCTGTGTACTGGTGTAACAACCTCCAGCAGGGATTTCATTAAGCTGGCAGAGACAGGGACGTGCCAACTCAAGCCTACCACGACAAGGCGTGCATTTCATTTGTGAGCAGCTAAGGAAACCACAGCATGGTGCTAGTATAAGGCAGGAACCAGGCAGAAATAGTTTCATTGTTTCAACATGGGGAAACAGTAACACTAATCCCCTTGAAAATCCTGTTTATGGAACCATTAGTTCTGAAAATTTATTTTCTGGAATTGTGATTTTCCAGAGTTTCCTCTGAGACAATTTTTCTTTGATTGTTTGTTTGTGTTCAAAGTAATTCCTACACTGACCAGCAAAAGAACTATAAATAGTTTCACTGAATGTAAATTATTATCACTTTTTAAGTCAGCTAGGGAGACTCTGGAGCACACAATTCCTACAGATGGTCTGTCCATTCATGTCCAGGCTGACACAGGGAGTGGAATGTCCTTGTCTTTCCCTATGCCTCCATGAACCACATATACACAGGTTTGACGGGCACACCGAGCATGCCAAAACAGTCATACACCTGGTAACCCAAACAAGGTCTACCAGAGGCTACACATGTTCTGCAGGATTCTGCTAGAACTTGCAGAAAAAGGAGACAATTTCTTTTGCCTGTTAATGTTTAAACTATTAGCTGCTATTGTATTCATAGATGTCTTAGCCAGATGAACAAGGAGCCATAGATTGAATCGCAACTTTGTTTACAGAGGTTAAAAAAAAAAATAAATGGGAAAAAAAATTTGATTCCTGTAAAGACAACACATCCATATTGATAAGAAAAGAAAAAAAGATATTGTGATGAATAGATTATTGCAAATGTTAGCAATAAAACAAGAACGAACAAGATTATGAAATTTCATCATGTCAGAAACACTGAAATTCTTTGTTCCTTAGTCCTCCTACCAGAAGCTCTCTTAATAGCATTAAAACAACACTTTTAGGAAATTGTGTTATTCACATAAAATAGGGAAAATACTAATTCATGATAGATAAAATCAAAGTAACTTTTAACTAATCCACATTTTGACATCAAAAGCTGTACCTACAGTAAGTCATTTGAAACATACCTTAAAAAGACAAGAAGACAACATGCAAATGCTGGACTACATTTAATAATGTAGTCCAGCTTTTGCATGTCTACATTATTAAATGTACATGTATACATAATTAATAACTAAATTTAAAGGTGAGAAATCAGAATTCTGTTATATGAGAATTGGCCCAAGAAGCACAAGTAAATAACACTGCCAAAAGAAACACTCTTATAGGGAAAAAGGTGCTCTTTCTCTCTCTATGGATATAGCTTATTTTTTCAAATGGAGCTGAACAAATAAATTTTGGAGAAGCTTATTAAATTGAGTAGCTAATACAAAAAGTACATGAAGCATCACAAGCAGTTTAGTTTTGTTCAGGCTTCATCCATACTGAGAGCTACAGGAACTGTGATAGAACAAGCTCCATTTTACCATCACTTTCTAAAATTACAGTCTGATAAGGTAAATCATATTTTACTCTATGTACTAATGTAACTAAGTTAAAACTTGAAGGAGACTTATCTATGTGTTCTCCTACCCCATCTTATTTTCTGTGTATGTGTTGCAAATCAAGTTCAGTAGATGCAACACAGAGTTCTCGTGGTGGTGTGTACAGGTGCAACAACCTCCAACAGGGATTTCACTAAGCCAGTGAATATACACAGCAGCATATGTCCTTAATTTGAAAGTGTATTACTTTCTCAAAGTCTCCATTAACTAGCAATTCAAGAGTTAAAAAACTTACTAAGTCTCATCTGGACAATCAGAAAAAAAATGATCAAGCAATTCCAGACCTGAGCTAAATTCTGTTTACTTTTTTTCTGCATATATGCAACATTTCAAAAAACTTTTTTTCAGAAACTGACCATGGGAAAATTTGAAAACAACAAATTTATTTGCAAAATACTAGATCACAGCTACAAGCCACAGCTAAGGTGCACAGATCCTTGAGATACTGTTAAGTATGCCAGCCTCAGGATTGAAGGTAGTAGAGGTGGGTGGCATTGTGGCACTGAACTTAATACTCAAGCACCTCCAAGGATGATCACTCCACCAGGTATGATCCATTCCAATGAGTAATCACCCTTTCTGTGAAGAAATTCCCCCTTGTGTCCAGCCTAAACTTCCCCTGATGCACCCTAAGACTGTGTCCTCTTGTCCTGGTTGCATAGCAATTCAGTGTTTGTCCTCACTGCTGGTAAACCAGTATATGTACAACCCTACAGGAAAGAAAAGTAAGGCTACAAATAAAAATATGTGTTGAAAGGCCCGACTTCCCTGGCAGTTCCATCCAAGCTGCCAAAGACTACCTCATGCAAAGAGGGCTGCTGAAGAGTTTCCCATTCTGCCTTTACTGGCTCTTTCCTGTGCTGGATGTACAAGACATAAAAAAGGGAAAATGACAGCTGTTTTGGAAATCTATATGATCGTTGGTTTAAATCTCTTAGAAATCAATTTATTTTGCTAGAAAAATGCAAAGAGGCCCTGGCAGCCAACACAAAATTAATTATTTTGCATACATTGTGTAACAGTATTCATTAGTTTTACATGAATGGTGAGAGGTCAGTCAGGAATAGAATCCCATTGTGCTACCCTTCAAAGAGCTTGCCATGTAATTGAATGGAAGAAAGGAATTAAATATGCAGGCAGAATGAACACTAATGGTTAGCAAACAGCACATTGCAAATATCCACAGCTTCTTAGTCTAAATTCTTCAGTTGAGGTCTTAGGGGAAGGTGATTAGATAAAAAGCAAAAACAAAGAAAATAAAGAATACTGGGGGATGTGCATAAAACACAAGAAAAAATAAGCATAATGGGATCGGAATGCTGCAACATATCCAACTTGTTGTGTATTAGCACACAGACTTAAAACATACATTATGCCTGTCTGCTGTTGTTTTCAGTACAGGGAGCATACCATGTGTAGAGCCACGTGAGAGACATTTTAGGAAATGTGGTTAAGTTCTGACCATATATATCACAAAGCTAGCTTTTGTTCTGCAGAATGATGAGAACACTGTGAGTCAGTAAATGGAATAATTTAAATTTGAAAATAGCTCCCCAGAATCTGCTGAATCCATTCAGAGTTAACTAACAGGAGAGCATCACCATGAAGAGTTCTGGGTCCATCTGTTGGCAATACCATGATGGAAACAGCTTTCTAAATGCTATTTTCAATAAGCTATCACACAACAGCTTGTTTCAACAATATTTCATTACCTTTCTGTTTGTTTGCCACCTACTATAAAAAACAGCTTGGAGGGAAGGAGGCATTTCAGTACTATAGACTGATGTAGGGTGGGAGGGACAGAGACACTACAGAAACAAGCAAAATGAGAAACAACTATAGAGATAAAAAATAGAAGAAACTGTAATTTTAGACTCTCTGCAATCTAGATTTAAACCAGCATGTGGAACCTGAACTATGGTGGTGTCAGAAGGGGATGATCTGCACCAGCCTGTCAATCAAATTATTGTCCAGCGACAGCGTCAACCACAGGAAGCCAGTAGCTACTAGACAGAAATGGCAAGTGCATCTAGTAATTACCTTTAATTCTGCAAGACCTTCTCAACTGTGCACTCCAATGAGAACTGAAAGGAAAATTCACCTTCAACACTGTGACACAGTCGCTTGTGTGGTACCAAAACAACCTGGCCTATACAAGTCCTAGGAAAATATCATATGTCCATCAGCTTGTTCCTCAAGTAAAGCAAGTGCCAGTGGCATACTGATGGTACAAAGCCTGCATCCAATAGCATCAGAGTGGCTCAGCTGTAGAGACCAGCTTAGCAATAAAGAACAGATGGCTGCACTTGAACCCAAAATTAGTAGAGATGAAGTTCTTTTGGTTCATACTAAAAAAGTTTCACAATTAGTCAATTCAGCACATAGTTGTCTGAGCCAGCTTTGGCACACCTAATGTCATGGCTTTTCAAACACAGGAATAGAACATCCCAAGGTTTGTTCTGACTTATCCCATGATCCCATGATTTTAAAATAAACTCCTCTATGCTGATTAACTCTATATTACTGATTCAAATTCTAGCATGTACTTACTTTAAAGTTTTGGTTTTAAAGAGATGCACTCCTTAGAGAATTATATGGAGTACTCAAGTTTCCCACACATTATGCATCTTGTTTCCCAAACAGTATTAGAAATATGGAAGTTCGTAAGCAATACTGCATGGGAAAATAAAATAAAAAAGGTATGAAACATTATAACTTCATGCAAATGAAGCTGCAGAGAGAAGAAAGTAAACCTGAAAAAATAATATGGAAATAATACTAATAAAATCAAAACATAACCTTAAAAGAAAAGCAAGAGTATGCAAAAATACAAAATACTGCAGAAGGACTTCATTCATTATTAGCACTAGAAGAAATATGTACAGATACCTCTCTGTACATTTGGGTTCATTCGTAAAATATTTTATTTTCTTCTGCTACTAAGATTGATTCCTAAGAAGACAAAGTATTTTGTGTTCTGTTTATGTCTTTGACCTACTCAAATGCGTAAAGCCACAACATCCTCCTAGAATACGTGCATCACAGCCTGCTATTAAAAGGAGAAATACAACAAATAAGAGGATGCTTATGGTGAGCACCTACCTGAGGACGTATGACTTTCACTATGTTTTTAAGTGCAGTGTCTGGTGATGGAGGAGAGCAGTCAGGTGTTGGGCCTGTGGAGCTGTTTCTATGGTTACCAGATCCTGGTGCGGTAATTGCTACCTGAGGTGCATTATCTGTGAATAAAAATAACATCTATGTGAAATTACAAATACTTCACATATTTTAAACTAAAAAAGAACTTTGAAAACAGAAGGTTACTCAGAACACTATTTAAACTTATAAAACCTAATATCATTTAAATATATTTGTCATGGAATATATTGCATATCTATACTTATTTTTTCAGCCCATACATTCATTCTGTGTTAAGACAAGATACAGCATTCTCTCAGTACCTAAACAAAATGAGGTGGAAACCAAGCATGAATATTTTACTTCCATTACCTTGAATTACTGACAGTGAATTCAAACATTATCACTATTACAGGGATGACTTGAAAGGGAGATTTATAATGCAACTTCTAGCTCATTCTGGAAAATCCTGACACATATGACCAAGCTCTACATATATCTATGTGTAACACAAACACATACTAATTTAGAACATGCTAATAGCCATCATTGACAACTTTCCTAAACACTGTGATTGGCATAACTGACCAGCAAGGACTAATTACATGAAAATATGCTCAGTTTCTCCGACAAAATTTGCATCCTCCATAGAGTTCTGCACTGCAGTAACTTCCTTTCCAGCAGTACCTCAGCTATATAACCTACAGGTGGCCTAAAAATATCTGCACACCTGCATGTGTATGGGAAACTGCTCTTTGGACATATTTTGCTCTTACCATTTTATGGCACTGGGAAGGACCATTAAAAGGACTTAAAATATTATTCTTACCTTCTCTAAATTTTCTTAATGCTGTTTGATCAATGTAAAGTTAGTGAAAATCAGATCAGAGGGTAGAGAGGACTATGAAGTAGCTTCTCAGCTGTGAGAGTACCCAATCACTGGAATGACTTAGCAGAAGGCCAAAAACTCTGCATTACTTCAGGCCTCTAGAATTGTGTCAGTAAATAAATGCTTTAGTTCAGATTCTGGGGAAAGTGCCATTGCCTGTGCATGGTTATGGTGGTTATTACAGTGTCTGTGAATTTACTGAGCACCTTTCTTTGTGAGTTACAAAGATGTGCTCCATGCTCCTAAATATGCTGTTACACCTGAAGCACTGCATCAAGGTAATGATGTCAAATCTCATGTCTGTGGGCCTCAACTGACAGCCTGCAGGGTTCACAGAAGAAATCAAGTTTTTTTTTGTGATTGTGGTGGTTCTCCAATATGTGCTTCCACTCTGTGGACAAATCCAAGAAAAACCCAAACATCAATAAGCAAAAGCAGCTCTCTTAAGCTGGAGAATTTTTGCCTGACCAACTTCTACAGGTACACACATGAACTCCTCCCTCTGCACAAGTTACAAATTCCTCTGTGAAAGCCATGACAGAAGCTTCTCTCTCTCAGTCCTACTAACCTGAAGAAATTCTTGGAAGGATAACAGATATTGAAAGGAAGGTAATACCCCGTTACATTAACAGAGATAATATAGGATAAAGGGGAATAGTTTCAGGAAAGTAAACTTGATGGCTTTTCTAACTTACAGATACTTTCACAGTGTGAGTGATTCTAGGAAATCTGCAGGATTCTTCCTGCAGAAACACTATGTAACTGAATGAAGTTTCTAACCAAAGTTTCTAATGAAATACAGTTTGACAATTTATTCTTCTAAAACAAATGTCAGGCTGGATTGTTTCAGCAATACCAATACAGCACTAAATGGAAGTGTAAACAAAAATTCAGATGGCAGACTGGCAGACATCCAAAATGGAGACATCCTGTAGATAACCTCAGGTGTTACCTGACAGAGTGAACCCTCCCTGTTACAGAAACAGAAAAGTCCAACTTTTTTAAGAAGTATCTAATTGAAATTGCCAGTCCCAAAGGTGTGCAGTCTTACCACACAGATGAGTTTTTCCTAAATCATCGTGTGTACAGAAAGCTTGGATCAGAAGTAATTTATTTCATAAAGTAATAAATGTATGTTAATACAAAGTATCAAAACAATTTTTACACAGCATTAGAAAAGAACTGAAAACGAATTCTCACAATAACATAACTGACATGGAAGAATTTTGATAGCATTCCAGAAAGCCTTAAGTCTCTCATATTCTTTCCTGCCTGACCTGGTGTCTAACTTCATAATGTTGTTCACATGCACCATGTAAATGAATACACTGTGATATGAAAGCCCAGCTCACCAAAGAAGGGATAGGGATTTGGCAAGAAGAGAAACCTCTAAAGCCTTGCCATACTCTGAAAATCTCATGGTAAGGACAAAGGCTAGATATGAGCCTTAAGTGGGCTGAAAGTCTTCATGTCTTTTGCTCCAGACTATGAAACAGCATCTCCTTTCACTCTATGGACAGATAGAAAATCGTCAATGAAACTCCCTTACTGAGGAATCAGAGAGTTGCTCTAAGAGATCCCTGCACTCTGGGGAGCCACCAAACAAGGGACTACACTACTGTCAAGAAATGTGTGAATATAGGCACCATATATAGGAAGGTAAAAAATGAATTCTAGAGTGAGAAATGCTCCACATGAATCCAGCTAAGTGCACTTATTTACTCACTGGTGCGAGAAACAAACAGAATGATTATCTCTGACAAACATCTAAAGGTATAAAGAACACAAACTCCTCCATACTTCAGCAGTCCTTGCCTTTCTGTCCCTATTTCCCTGTGAGCCTGTGTGGCTGTGCTTAGCACAACTGCCCTTGAGCTATTTAGTGCATGAAAGCCTTGCAAGTGACATCAGGCAGCCTTGCAGACACCCAAGTATCTCAAGGAGGGATCACTCAAAGGACATATCACAAGAAACACAGATTGGTGCTGATGGTAACAAATGCAGTTGTCTGCCCACCAGTTTATTCTGTTTCAAAGCACTGTTGATAGTCACCTCAGCTCAGTTTAACCACACTCCAAATATGCAGAAGAGGGTAACAGAGGAGTAAAGCTGTATGAGCAAGGTTTGGGTCTTTGCATAGGAAAGACTTCTTGTTGACCCTGTTCAGTAGTAGCTCACTGAAGGCCAGGTTTTCCCCCTTCATACATGCCACATGAGTGGCATTGAACCAACTGGGAGTGACATTCTTAGAAGGAAAATTTATTGTAAGGCATACAGGAGGGGGAACAGGGCTGTTACATGCCCCACAAGACAGAGCTGAGAAAAAATTCTCCAGCTACAATGTGTGAATACAACCATAACCAATTCAGCAATACACACAATATGCAGCAACCTCAGAAAAGAGTAGTTACAGTCTTTCTTTCCAAGCAAAATTAAGTGGCAATACAAAAAAGATCATGTTTATAGAGTCTAAAATAAAATTTTGCAAATTGAAGCTAGAATTTTTTTTTAAATAAACAGCCCAGAAAAAACATCCAACTGTTCAGTATTTCACGCCTTTCCTTCTTTCTCAAGGGGCTAAGTGTCTGACATGCAATGATTTCTTGTAAACAATTTCTTTATTGTGGACAGCTGTTTATTTTCACAGTAGGATGTTCCCATTAGGCAACCAATAATGATTTACTACCTGCGTCTGCTCCATCAGAGAGAGAGCAACACCATCAAATTAGTTCCTGCAACCAATTTGTAGGACCTGTTTAGGTATATAGTACTCATAGTTTCATTAAGAGTATCTTTGAATTTATTTTCTTTGGAATTAAATTATATAATAATATTTTTTTAATTTTCCCTGGTGACAAAACTAAGGCAATTTTTTCCCCCTTCAGGTAACTATGATGGCAACACTGCAAGTTTCAGAAAAACATTTCATGGCAAATAGAACTTGGAAACTTAAGAAACTACCAAATTTACGTAGGAAAGATTAGCTCTCAATGCTGAATTTCTGATAGGTGCTACAGAATGGGCCAACTGGGAAGCATTTACAACTGTCATTCTCCTCCAGTTCCTGGCTCAGCTTGCAATAATCTAGATGTTTCTGTGTAAGTCACATAAAATCAGGTTCCAGGCATCATCTGGCAGTGAAAAACAAATGAACTGCAGCATGCTCTAATATTCCTTCTTTCCTCTATCACACATGTGAAATTGCCACAAGGTCTATGTAATTTGAGCTTATTCTGATTTTTGAAAATGCTTACTGAGGACTTGACATTCTCCATTTTCTTTCTTTCAGGGCAAAGGAAAAAGAATAGTACAAGGAAAATGTATGAATGTGGTCTTTCAGTATATTGTAAGAGCAAACTGAGGCGTTATTCTAGGGCTGTCTTCTAAGATGTCAGACAAAAACATAAAAATGTCAACTGTTTAACTGAGATAGTAAAAAAAAAAAGCCATATACAGGGAATTTTGCCTTTTCCTGTGCTGTGTGACATCAGTCATTGGTTTCACATGTCTTTTTTCTTAGGGAGCACTGCACAGAGAAAAATACCCTCAAGGATAATAATACACCATAACACCAGAGTTCAATGAGTGCTTCGTCGACATTTTTATCCCACTATCTATGTACTGTGAGGACAAACCACAAACCGCTCACTAAAACTTTTCTAAGAGATTTTTTTTCCTCAAAATGCACTCAGAAAAAAGGCACTACATGTATACAATGCCACAATATTAACTATCAGGCAATACTAAGTACACCAACCAGAACACTTACTGCATCCCAGCAAGCAAGATATCAAAAACCAGACACAGCCCATATTCCAGAAATAAGTTATAATTAGATTTCACCTCAGAAATAAATCTTTAAAATGGAACACACAGTTAATCTAGTTTTCTACTTTCACTGCAGAAACATGCTAGCATCCTTATAAAAATTTACAGTTATGTCTGTATTGGCTATTACATCAGTTATTCCTACAACTTAGTGTAATGGCAATGGATCAGCAGATCAAAAGCAGTTGATCTGCATAACACTGAATTTAGAATATATGTGGGTTTGAACTTTTAGCACTATCTAGCAACTTATTTATTCTACCAAACGTCCCCACCATACATGCTCCTCACAACTTCCATTGTCGAGAAGGACCCTGTGCTTTTGGTGCCCACCTAAAATGGAGCTTCACATCCAGAAGGAATCTGGTTTATGTGCTCCAAAGCTGGCATGTGACTGAAGAAATTAATAGTAACAGCAAATGAGGATTTATTTCATATTCACATCCAGTGCCCTGAGCTAAAATGCAAATGTATACTCCACCTATTTTATTTCCATATTCCAACTATTTGTGGAGTCACTTAAATACTATATTCTCAGATTTACAGTTTGCTATAAAAATGGAAGAAATGTGTATTTCACTTCAGAGGTAGGGACCAGTAATAGCCTAGAACTAGATTATACACTACACACCGAATGCTGTGTTTAAATACATATACTAAATTCTAAAACATCCGAAAAGACAATACTAGGCATGAACAAAAATACTTAAAGCACAAAGCCTAATCATTATGACCTTGTAGAAATTTATACTACAAATGCAGGGCCTGGACAGGTTTGTTCACTGCAAGACTGGGAGAGAAAAAAGACAAGGGTGGAAAATGAATGTGCATGAACATACATACACATAAATATATAGAGATACACCTGCACAACAAATCTAAAGGCACCCTATTATTAATAATAGCCTCCTCAAGCTCTGCTCAGTGTGGAATATTTCACGCAATGTTTCAAACTACTTGAAGGTAGGTCAAAATCTTGCATCTGTTTTGGACAATCCATCATCAGGGATAATGCAAAGATGTGCATAACGATCCAGATAGCTCAGCGCCATCTGGGATCAAAATGCTTTTTAGTGTGGTAACAAGACAGACCTAAATTTGATCAATTATAGCAGGCTCAATTTGCTAGACTATTAGAAAACTCTTATCTAGTCTGGCAATTTCTGAGGGTTTGGATCTGTCTTTAGAAAAAAAAGTTGGAGTGCCTTTGTCTGTACATGTTACATGTCCTCTTAACATCAAATATGCTACATGAAGGCAAAAAGCTCTAAAAAGAACATGGTAATGCTAATTATCTGTCCTGACAGAAATCAGTCATAATCACAATAGAAATCTTGGAGGAGTAAAAAAGAAGATATCATGGAAATAGTACTATTTCTGCAGGATCAGTCTGCAGTGACTGAACTTACATACATCTCCTTGCAGAGAGCAGAGCCACCAAAATGGCTAATTTAATTGACTGGTCAAGAAATTAACACATTAATGTAGGTCTCATCATCTATGGTACCATTAGGAACAGATTTTAATGCTCTTTGATAATGGGCGAATGTTCATCTAGTCTATTTAAAATCTTCATAGCTGGAATGAAAAAAGAATTGCCACTTAAAATTTTACTGGAGTGATAGATAAACCAGCAATTTCTGATTCCTGTGATAATCAAAGATATGGATGCTTCATCAGGGATGTGCTGATACCCTCATGCTGAGGAGACCAAGAAACTTCCCTGAGTATCTTTGAGCTTGATCTCCAAGCAAGAGAGAGAGACAGGCCCACATGAAGAGTCATCTAAATCTGACTCTGCATGGTGAAGAGAATTCCAGCCCAGTGATGCTCTAAATCTTGTAGAGGGCTCATTAAAAACCCTTTCTAAGGCAGAGCAATGAGAATCAACCCATTATTCTAAACCAAACCCACAGACTTTAGTAAAAGTATGTGTTTTTGTATGAGGACAGCACTTGGGCTCAGTCCATTCTCTGTGGATCACTCCTGGCTACTGAATTCCAGCAAGAGCAGATTTACAAGGCAGGAGCTGAAGCCATCAAAAAGGACAGAACTAACATAGACCCAAAACTGAGCAGAGCAGGTCACAAAATAGCAGGAACCACACTGATTTTATTCACAGATGCCATGAATAAGACTCATTGAACAGCATGTGTGATAAAAATATGTTGTCTCCTGCAAGTGGGGGATCCATTGCAAAGATTAACAGCAATAGCATTTCGTAAATTAAGCAGTTCATACAGAAGTCCAGAAAAAAAATTAGCAGGGAGATAAAAATAACATTCATGTTACAGAGTAGCCTCAAACACAACTAAGTAATTTCCCATAGCATAGGATTCAGCTTTAAAATTGTTTTAACTTGACTAAACCCCCACAGAAAATCTTCTCTCCTACATGACTATTCAATATGGAATAAATCTACAAACTGTAGATAAGGACAATCATGTGTTTCAGGATTTCAAGGAACAAACATTACCATAGACATTTCAAAAGAACAGATGGAATAGTGAATAACAGAATCAGTAGGTAGCTACACTGGGTGCATAGGGAGAGTGGTTGGACTCAACTGTTTGAATGTGCTCTTTTGAATTTGCTTGGTTCCCACACACTTAAACCTGAATAACTGTTGTTCTGAGTAGAATTGTAAATATATATCTGCAACTGTCTTGTTGAAAGCACTCGAAGCTATAACTGGCCCAGTCTTGGATGTGGCAGCTATTTCAGGATTGTATTTGGAATTAATTACCAGTGAAGTGCATTCCAGTGGCAGCAGGGGGTCTGTTTAGTTGTTTCTGCATCATCCAAGAGAGTTGGGTATGACTATTATCAAGTTTTTATTTCCTCTAATCACCCACCTGCACAAACAGACTTTGGAACTGCTTCAAGCTCACATAACCCTTGTATTACCAGGCAACTGTCTGGAAAAACATCTCTCATTAAGTACTAATGAGAGATGATGGGTGATTTCTACCATTTCCTGAGTAACCTTTTGAGACTGCCTCTGCAAGCTGCTGATGTCTAATTGAGCATTCAAAAACAATACTACACAGTTGCCATCTACCTTTTTTATTTTTGTGTAATGAATTTTTTGTTGGCTTTTCCTTATTTAAAAGGTTTGCAGTGAAATGATTGCACTTGTCTATGACAGATATTTCATTGATTTCTATATTTGCACTGTCTTAACATACAGGCACCATATTTCTGGGAGTTCAGTGAAAAGCATAGGGTATAGTTACACATGTTGAAATAGTTTTGGTTATCTTAGCCATTAACTAAAAACTGGGATGCCTAATAGTCTTGTAAAAAAAAATATTACCCCAAAAAAGAATGGTAGATATTGGGGATTTCTGTGCTTATTTTTAAATTTAACTTATCAGTAAGAGGTCACTGAATGTAATCACATGCGTGCCTTAGTATTTCATAAGGCTTCTAAAAACCAAAGAAAATAACCAAAGCGTGGTGTGCAGAAAAAATACTCTAGTCTTACAAAGGCAACAGATGATTACTGAATTAGGCTACATTGTCAAATTATTGTCAAATTATTTCAGAAAATAAACCACAAAAGGTGGGGAGAGTAAGTGTTCTCAAATCATTTAAATAATGCCAACGATAGCCTTACACCCCAGGGACAAAGCTCAGTTAATAAATAATTTAAGCAGTCTTGAAGATAAAACTCCCAATATACATCTATCTACAGCTACAGTGAAAATCAATTAATGGAAAAACCTATGTTTTCAGTTCTTCTAGGTATCAATTAATAAATAAAGCTCTTTAGCAGAACGCTGAAGTCAAAGTGCTAACAAAAAAAATTTAAAACCAGAGACAGAAATGTTTTAAAATGTTTCAAAATCCAGTTATTCCTATTTAAAGTATCTAAATTCTCAAGCAGATTCAGAGAGATTTAGGAAGCTCAACTCTCACCCTGAAAATTTACATTTTTGTATTTAATATACATTTACACATTAATATACACTGAAAGAAGAATCTTGTTAATATATATTGCATATTGTATTGTGTAACAGTTATATTCATTAGGCATAAGGAACTTTTCCAGCAGATAGAATACACTACAAATACACAGTCAGAATTCAAGGAATCTTTATGGGCTTTACTGTTCAATTTGAAAGAGATACCAAAGCATCTGTACCAGAGTGGACCAGTTATATAGACCAATATGCTGCCCTGATAGTGTCCAAATACAAAAGATAAAGGAAATACTGCAGATAATTTTGGAATAACACAATCCAGCTTCCAACCAGGTAATTTTTGGCACTACAGCATTAAAATTTCTAATAACTCAAAACCCCCAAAAAATTTGATAGCATTTTTTAATTTCAAAATTTTACATTTCATAGTTAGTGTGCTGAAACTTTTTTGCCTTATTTTATATATTTCATTTGTACATATCATTTTCACCTGAAAAATACTAAAATTCTACCCCTTTTACTAATATTCCTGCATTAATTTATTCTCTGCCTCCTGCAATTCAGATAAAATTATATATTATAAAAAGTGTTATATATTTAGAAATTATTAATCTTACCTTCTGACTGACAAAGCAGGATTTATATAACTTCTCTGAGTGTTTAGAATCTTCTCAACACTTTGGCATATTTAATTTGCTACCACCACAGGTTTCTCTTCTTATTTTTGTTGTAGGTTCTCTAAGATCCATATGTTAACTTTGTAAATTTCTTAAAATTCTTCCCATTATGTTTTCCCACTAATACAACCTACTACAGTGATTACAGAGAGATCACAGATATCTAATTTGGATAGACTGTTGGAATTTTTGAGGGTTGCAGTTAACTATATAAAGGAATGATAAAATTAGCACAAAACTTTGTATATATTGAAGAGGTATGCCATTTGTATTTGCTATTGACAGCAAATGAACAAATCTCAATTTTTAGACCATGCAGCTTTGGCCTGTTTGGTTGATATAGAGCCAAATCAGCAGATTCAGACAAGAAGAAGTATTCTAGCACAGTGAAACAGAAACAAAGAGAGATTATTATCAAGTAAAACTATTGGGAGTTTATTCAAGTTTTATGAAGAAAAACATGGCTAGAAATTTTTCAAGTTTCTTAAACTTAAAGCTCTTAAAATATAACAAGGAATCACAACTAAATCACACTGGAATACAGGTAAGAATTTAACTAAAAGACCCACACAAGTCCTGTCACTCTTACTGGCAGAACTCCTAACCACTAACAACTTCCTACTGCAAATGCCACTATTCCATTAGAACACACTTTTGTTAAATTGATCACTAGCAAATTCTTCTTGCAGTTATAACAGGTTGGATGAGAAAAACTCTGAAAGACAACTCATATAATTGATTAAAAAAACCAGGGTTTTTTTACAAATTTACTTACACAATATTCACAAAAAGTTCTGATATCTTTTCACCATAATGTAAGACATAAATAGACGTAAAAGTAATGGAAATGCTCTTGGATAAAAATTTAGTGTCAATCCCAGTCCTATGGGTAAGAAAATGGTTTTAATTGTGCTGCACTATGTATTATGTATCTTCCATCATGGAGAGAATGAGTTCTGAAAGAAAAAGGACATGGGCTGAACTGGAGCTAGACTGCAGAGTATTTTTATTAACAGCTGGTTTTAATGTCATCATCCAGAACAGTTACAGCCACATACAGTGATGTACTGTACTACTGAAAGAACACATCCTGCTCTGGAGCCACAAAATATGAAATGATCTTTTTGAAGACTTTCTGTTTTCTGATAACAATAAAGCAGCTGGGTGTGAACATATTCTTTCATATGGGTTCTTCCAAAATTGAGATATTTTAATGCATATCAGAAAAAAAAAAACCAAAAGAAAAAGACTAATTTGATATTCTGTTACAGTAGCAAATTATTCTATTATTAGATACTATTAAATATAAGCTGAATCTATAAGTTTGTGGATTGGTAATAGAAATCCTTTCCTACCCTATTTTGATATATAACCAAATCCCACATCACTTGCACACTTCAAGTTTTCTTTTGAGGTGGCATAAAAAGAAAATGGTATAAAAAGAACGAAAATCAAATCTCTGTAAAGTAAGAGAAGAAAACTTTTTGGCAGCAAGCTACATGTTGCTATCAGGACTAGCAGATGAGAAAGGGAGACAGAGCAGAGAAAACAGAAGTAAATGAGTGATTTTTATTTAGCTTCAAATAGAATAGGAGGATTTTTTTTTAATGCAAAACTGAGTACCTTCACTAGGAATCAATGTTTTTCTATTTTTTAATAATTTATTACACTGAATAAAGCAAATAAATCTGTTCCTTATGTACAAAATTGGTTTATTTTAGAAATTGCTTAATATTGTCACAAATATTTTGACGTTAATAAAATTTAGCAAGCTATGCCAAGATTTATGCTTTCCAAATGTACCAAAGTTAATAGAGAAGTTTATTAAAAATTCTTAAAACATATAATTCTCATTAGAAAGAGTTTCCAGTGAAACACAGTTAAATGTATTAAAGTATTAAATACAATCTCTTAATTCTTTTCACAAAACTAAAACATTTCAGTTGTTTTTTACTGAAGAATTAAAGACAGTAGAAATAGGAGTATTTTTTAAAATAACAAAATCTAGTATTTCAGATCTGATTCAGGCCAATGCTGAAATAAAATTATTAGCATGTCTATTCAGTTGATTGTATGATATAAGCTAAAATTATATTCCAATTTTGACAACGTCAGTCATCAAAATACATTCTCCTACAGACTGCCAGTCAGAAGAACCAGAACAACTTTTTTAGTTTGTTTGGTGGTGAGTAAGGGGAAGAGTTACTGCATGGGGTGTCTGGCATGGAGCCGGGATGCACACAGGATGTACCCAGCATGGGATACATTTCTCATGTTCTGTGATACAGATATGGTCACTCATGTTATAGTCTGATGCTTAGGGTTCCCCTGATCTTCCACATCCCTGACATGGGACATAGAAATACAAGGGATTGCCCAAGTCATCAAATCTAATAGCTAAATCAAAGGTAATCACATAACAAAAACTGTGCTACACATCTACTTGCCATCTACAGCAAGTCACAAACCATTCCCTAATAAACTGTGTTAAACTTGCAATCTTCAATACAAAAATATCAAAAAAGTTGGAAAACCTACACAAGGAGCAGGAGAGATCAGGAACATTGGCAATGGTGAGAATGTCTAGAGTACCCTAAGATATGTATATTGCAGTGTCTATTGATTAAACATTCACAGCTGACCAGCTTTTCCATCTGAAATTAAGAGACCAAACAGCAGAGAAATTAATCTTCCCCAAAAGACAGACAGTTCTTTGTGTGATTCAACACATAACTCTATTGCATTTCCAGTGTTTCTGAAAAGCACTTTAGCTTTTTTTACAGTACTTGAACTGCACTGCATTATAGACATAACTCAAGTGAAGCACTAGCTCTTGAGCACTGGATCTCTCAAAGTACAGGACTCAATTTCATCTTCATGCAAAATAGCACAATATCTAGTCTTGAATGTGAGAGGATAAAGAGTATGAGCTCAAGATAACTGCTTCTTCCCAGCTTCTAAAATGGAGTAAGATTCAAACTGAAAAGCTTTGTAGAAAATTCAGTGTAATGTTTGCAGAAAATTCACAGGTGTATCAGGAGACACATAATATTAGCTATATGCCAATTAAGATCTCTGTGCAGTGCTATATCTATTTCAAGCTTATAATCCTCTAGAATGTACCAGATGCATGTAAACTGTAAACAAATTAATAGATTAAGTTTTACTATTATTCCTAATATTAGTAATTTGGTGAGTTTTACAGAAGTATTATTTCTCATTTATCTATTAAGGTGCTGCCACTTATGAAAGGCACTGTCATTTACATCTGCTCAATTATCAAACAATCCCATCAGCACTCTGAGGTGTAGTATTACTTACTAGAATGGAATATGTTCTATGTGGTCTATATATATTCCAGCCCTGACTCAAAAGTACTACAAAGGATGTTGCAACTAATAGTCATTTAACAAAAAACTCAAATCCTGCTAAATAATATTTTCATGTGGGCTTCAAAATGCAAATCAGCCAAAAATAATTATGTTCCTTTGAATTACTGTTTTGATTTGAAAAAGGGTTTTTGTCTGACAGCATGCAGTCAAGTGTATAATGAGATCATTCTAGACAGTAATCACACCAGGATGGATGAAACTGAGCATTGGTCAGAATGCACACACTTTGATGAGCACTCATTTGCAAAAACTGCCAAAAAACTCCTGTGAAGGCTGATTTTTTTCAACTGCATTTTAATGAATAATAATAAAACCTAATGAAACATCAGAAAATTTTTAACATCTGCTGAGCAGAAGCCTTGAGTTTGTAGAGAAAATGGAAGCTAGACCTTTGGAAAATGAAATTACTTCAACATAAACATATTTACTGGAACACAGTGGATGGGTGGAGAGTGCAGGTTATTTTGATAATTAACTGATCCCATAGTATCAGCCATCCCCATGTGTTTTAACTTCAAATATGACAGCGAGTTGTTAAGAATAACATTTCATTCTGCAGGATATTATCAGAGATGCTATCCAGGGGAGCATATGATGGGGAGCAATTATCCTAATTATATACTAAAAACCTTTTAGAGGAATGATAAGGTTTTAAAGGAAAGTACATTAGAGCTGCAATATGTAAGAATTGACACCTCAATTGTGCAACCTCAATTCAGTCTCCTGAGCATACATACTCTGAAGAAGCCTTTATGATTATAATGCTGCTTCTCCACATGACTTCTGCTGCATCAAGGTCATAAAAATGTGGGGGAAACGGGCAATAGAACAAATGAAATAATAGCACATTACTCTAGAAATGTGGCAAGAGCAACAATATTATAAACCAAGAGATGAAAAATATTTTTCCTAAATATCAATCAGAAACTCACAGGATAATATTCCAAAGAAATGTTAAATGAGAGTTACTAAAGCTAGAATTTTTTAATCAATATATCTAATTTGTATCCAAGATTTCAAAAAGATCTGGCAAGAATTCATCTCAATAAATGGTGCTGTCTCTTAATAGCACCTGGCATATTGATAAGACTTAAGAAGACTAAAAGGAAGCTAATGGAGTAACCTTGGTCATTATAGGCTTTCAGCCTGAGATCAGGAATAATGCAATAGCTGATATGGATCACCATTAATAATAAATGGCAGGGACATAGGTAATGCAAATTAGCATTGCTTCAGAAAAACTGGATTATATTATTTAACCTTGGCTTTTAAAATAAAATCTAAAGTTTTTGGAATAGAGGTAAGTATTACAAGTACATTTGGATTAATAAACTTTATTCAAGTGGTCTATGTTTGCAATGGAGCAAATTAAAAAATTTTTATACTGAATTCTTCCAGATACATGTGCATGAGAAGAGTGCACTACCTGAATGGAAAAACAGTTTTACCATCCTTATCCTGCAAATCCACGATGGGTAGAAGGAGTGTCAAAAAAGCCCACATAAACCTCATTCCTTTAATGCTCTTTGTCAGGATTCTGAAAGCTGCCAGTTAAATGCGGAAGAGTCAGCCAAGAAAGCACTCTAGAAAGAGCAATCACTGAATACTTCTGTCTGTTCAACTGTCTACTTCTCAGTTTGTGACACTGAAGTTTTATTTTAGCCCCACAGGAAGAATTCTCATTTTTCCAAAAGTCAAAAAGTGAAAGAAAAAAAAAATCAGAATTTTTTATTCCCAACACCGCAAAGAATTCATTTTTATCATAGTGCTTTGGAGTTAGAGTCTGCCACTCATTTGATGAAAAAATTGGAGGATTTCAACTTTCTAGTTATTAATTTGAGAATTTTATGATAACAAAGGTTTGTCCAAATACAAAATTTCACTGTTTAAAATAGAATTACTAATGGAACAGCTGAGTTAGAGGAACCTATGGCTTTATCTCATGCTGCCCAGGACTGCTTAGAGGGGAAGCCAGAGGATGAACTGCTACTGAAACTTTTTATAATTTATTTTCCCTCACCTCTTAATTTGTTCTGCTAATGAATTTATAATTAGAGTCAAATCCTAATGAAAATGGTGCTTATTTTGCACAACAAAAGTTAATTTTTTTCCTCTCTCTTTGTAACTCCTAACAAAAAACCCCAATTCCCACATTGTGCAGAAAATTGAAACAATAAAGCATGGATGTTTTCTTCTTTAAACATTAGGGAAGGGATATGAGCACTGTGGGTGTATCTACTGACAGCAGGCTACACACGTGTCAAGAAAGAATATGGGGCTGCATCTGTCTACAAAAAGTGAATATGGATCACCTGGGCCTGTTTCTTGGCTAATACCAGAAACCTCCAAACCTGGACAACCTAGGAACAAACTTCACTGCAGAAAGGATTTTCAGGCTCCTGAACACTACCCAAATATAGCTAGGGTGGGCCACAGCTTCAATATGCTGTCACAACATGACTCAAAGGAGGTAGTTTACAGGGCAGAAATCAGTTACACACCTTGTTGACCCGTCTACAGCCACTTCCAACTACAACAGTGTAGAAGATAATTTGAGAGGCATCTTCTCCTGATTTCAGACAAAATCAGAAGGGCAATATTCTCACAGATAGTATCTCATTCTTCATCTCATAATACAAGACACGTTTTTCCCAGTCTCATAGCAATACTTAATTGACTAATTCCTAATTCTAATGAAGACCCTTCTTTTGGAAGATTATGTACACAGTGAAAATCTAACTCAACTGAAATCAGTGGCAAAACATGAGCTAACAACAATGACACTAGAAATACATGTCAGGCCTGAGACTCACTTCACTTGAAGACCTACTCATTGAGACCAGCAGGTCTATAACACCTGTCAATAAAATAGTGACCAACACAGGACCACAGGTAAACTGTGCTCCTCTAGGAGAAACAGTATTTAGAAAGTCAATAGAAAGCATCCTAATAAAATAATATCAGAAATACAAAAAATAGGTATGAAAATATCATCATGAGACAAAATTCCCAAGCTTCTCATATTTCGGGGATTTGTACTTCAAAAAAAAAAAAAATAAAAGGAATAAGGTGCCAGAAGATACTTTAAAACTCAAAAAAATTTATAAAATCATAATTTTCTGTTATAGAAACAGCTACAGCAGCAAATACTCTAGGCATAAATTTCAGAAATCTTTTCTGGTTTTGAAGGGTGCTTAAATAATAACTACCTGCACTGAATAAAAAACCCAGCAAAATGCAAGAATATTGTATATTTCACTCTTTCATCAGCACTCTCTTGATTTTCATTAAAAGGTCACATTAAATAAAAAATCTTAGCTGAAAACATATATTAATGTACTAGACAAAATCACTTCTGATAAGCGTGCACTATATCCTGTGGCAGTCAGAATGACAAACACAAAATATGTCATTACTGAAAGTCAGGAGAAGAGTAGTTTGGGTTTTGGTACAGTTTGCTGGCAAAGATGTGTATCTTGAAACTCTGAATGTGAACCTTACTACACTGTAAATTAACCTGTTAAAACAAGTCAATTCATACATTCTGTACCATAGCCAAATTATGTCCATTTAGCTCAAACATGGGTTAAAGTAAGGAAAAGAACAGGAGAGAAAAAAAATGTATAGGTCTTGACACTAAATTTCACTATTAATAAGTTACTGATTAAAAGTTCAGCTGAAAAAATTAGCTAATTTTCATTTTTTACTTTGAAGTAAATTTTACTAAAAAAAAAAACATAAATAGCAAAAATCAAGCTATTTTCATTTGTTATATTTTAGACTAAATATAACATTTGAATGGAAAAAAGGTATCTGTTTTATCAACCACTTCCATTGGTTTAAATATTATAATCCAGATCTGATTTCTGAAGAGTTCCTGGAGAGCTCCAACTTACCCAAAGACAGAATGTTAGGATATCTCTGTCTTGACTGGAGTCGGCCATGAATACACTGAAGCTGGAAATGAGAAGCTTCTTAATAACTAGCACAGAAATCAGTGATTCTAATACAGATGACTTTGAAGAGCAACAAGCACAAAACCAGATATTTTGAAGATCCATCTTGAAAGGAACTACACAAAGGCTAGAATCTAACTTTTCTCCCTTTAAGGGGAGTATTGTCATAGTTTCAGGGCACCGTGAGGCTCTCTTGCTCATTCTTTCCTTGGCCTATGAAACTCTTTCTGTGCTAAATGTAAAGGGGGATTATATCATGCAAAATGTTCTGAGAACCAGAAACTTTAGTTAACAATGGGAGCATTTCTCTAAGGCAAAAAATTACTTAGAGAAGAAAATGCTTGCTTCCGAAGATTTGTTCAGCTATTAGGTTGTCAACCCTCTTTTGTCAGTGAACCAACTCCTCCAAAAGGATGCAGGGCTCACATTACAATACCTGTGCCCTTTGTTCTGTAATGCCAAGCTCTGAGTGGCTCCTCACTTCTTACTCAACATACAGACCAATTATACTCTTGGGAGATAATGTCCCCTTGAGTAATAGACAGAACAATAAGGGACATTTGATTAGCACTCATATATCATCACTGAATTACAGAATATTCTGATAATAATTCCTTGGAAGGGGTCAACAAGATCACCAAAGTCCAACTCCTGGCCCTGCACAGAACAGCCCCAAGAATCACATCATGTGCCAAAGTGTTGTCGAAGCACTTCCTCAACTCTGGCAGGTTGATGCTGTGATGTCATGTCAGGTCCTGAAGCACTAGTAAGTTTTAACAGCCCTGATAAGCATTCTGAAGTTCTTCATTCACATCCCTGCTGCTTAGAAAATTCAGCACTGATGGCAGGTAGGTAGTAATGGTTTAGAATATGCACCACAATATCAAAAGCCTTCATGAACAGCCAGTTGTTTCAGAAACATTTGTGTTAAATTAGGCTAAATTTCATAGAGTATTTTCAGCTGGTTCCAGACCAACTGTTACCCTGCCTTCTTTATTATGCTCTTCCCTCAACATAACTAAGATGATTTTTCTTGATCATTAAATATCTTTCCTTGGAAGTATTTAATTCTGGGGAGTTAGACTGTAGGTCATGTGTTTAAGTGCACTATATCCTCCTATCTCTGGTTTAAAAAGCATACTTAAATGAAATACAGCTCTATTAGCAGTCCTTCTGCTTGAAGCAATTCAAATGTGAGTGGCTTTCAGAAAGGTTTGTGTCTGACCTTTCAGATCAATTTGAGTTTCAAAGTGGTGAAGCATCGATGACTAAAGCTACACTCTTGAATTTCCATTCATCCAGACAATTTTTTATATCTGGCAGTGTGATGGTTCCTTCTTGTGGCCACTTTTCACTGATTTGCTCATAACTAGAAAATAACTGCACAAAATTGAAGTTATAAATTAATGAAGTTAGAAAATATGTATTTGGGATCTTAGTCTCAATCTGGAAAACTGAAGTGTGCAAATATTCAGGATTATTAAAGTCAAACAGAAACTGATGATCTGACAAATAGAACTTTATTTACCAAGCCAAGTATTTGATGATTTTGAAAGTAAGTAAAAGACATATTTTAATGTTGATAAAAATGTTATCACAGCTAGGCTCTTTTTTCTATTCAGGTTTCTGGAGAATAGTCTCCTAGATATCTGCTGACACAGTGTTATACAGCTGAGGTGATATGACACACTGACAAGTTTTCAGGTTCATTTTCACTGTAATGACAGGAGAGGGATGCCAGGCTGAGAAAGCAAAAAAAAAAAAACCTTAATAGTGCAAAGAATTGGCCAGCTTGGGGACAGTTTGATATATTGCATTAATTCAAAGTCAACTACTTTTTTATTAATTTCCCTGTTGTGATTATGAGGCTATAAGAAGAAGGTATGATTAATTACAGATTTATTCACTGCCTGGTCCTCCTAATGAGTCACTGGCATTTAAGCACAAACCAAGAAATTTTTTTAGATAACAAAAACATCCTGATTGACAACAGCAAGATTGCTTCAAAGTACACTTAGCTGGGCAAAGGAGCAGAACAGCTGCTATCTCTTTCTTTATGTTTCAGCTCCTTGCCTTGTGTTTGGCTGCTACAGGCTACTGGCAACACATCACATATCTAAGGACAATTTCTATCTCTGATAGAATCCATATCTTTGATATAACTGGGTAGAGTAGTTGTACAAGAGCTATCTTTAAAATTACTGCCTTGGGAATTGCTGACTGTGCAGTGGCTGAGTGCTCAGCACAAGTGAAGCCCCATAGTATTCACCTTATTTCTCAGCTGGATTTTGCAGCCCACACTGAGTTCTGCTTTGCCACAGCTCAGCTGTTTTCAGAGTTGAAGATGTCTCACTAAGGTGTCCCTGACCTGCAGCCACAGCAAAGTAACAATGAAACATAAGAGGTTCTTGAACTAGAATTCTCTTATCCAATGGTGATTCTCATGCAGTTTGCATGGAAAAATGTCTCTTGTCATTGAGATGCTTTATTAAAACCTTTGTTAATCTACATAGACAGATCAAATTTCCCTAGGAAGGGGGTTGTTTTTTTCTTCCACAAATTTTTTGGGAGAAACAGAGTTTGAAAAGTCCCCTCTAATTCCTGATGATACTCAAGGAGACCTAAAAATAGTTTAGTTATTACTGGCCATCACTCACTATTATTGAAAATTTAACATGTAAACTGCCACCTGGTCTCACTCATATGGAATTTCTGCAGTAGAAATGATAAAAGGAGACTCAAAGAGATATAAATCTCCCTACTGGGTAGAGACATGCACTTAACAACAACTGAAAAAAACCCCAGCATTTTTTTGGTAATGTAGCTCAGATTTCATTCAATATTTCTCCTAAATAAAATGGATGACACTATGAGGTGCAAGGATGGATTGTGGTAGAGAATGTCTAAGCAACTAAGGGTATAAGTCTGTAAGGGTCTTTAACATCAGAGCCCCAAAGCAGCCCCAATACTTAAATCAGTATTCTGGATTCTATATAAGTGACCAAAACCACACTAACTTCATTAACATCTTTTTAACTTAATTTATACCTTTTCCAAGATGATTTGTTCCTATAGTTCACAAAATTTTATTATATCCCTAAAAGCAAAAGGAAAATACTAATGCATGTCTTATGAACTAATAAAATTTCATTACTATTTTTCAAGATTAAATATGTCACAGGAATTCTTTTTTAAATAGAAGAGCAGTGTAAAAACTAAAATGGCTAGCAGAAATGTCTAGTTTAAGGAATAAGGATACTGTCCTGGAATAGAACAGTACAATATCCAACAGGACAATATCCAATAGAAGAATCAGTCAGGTTGATTAATGAATCAATGATTTTATATTCATTTTATGATATGGATCTATGAAATTTTAACCCCAAATTTATATTTTACTTAATGGAAAAAATGGTCTCAATGAGCACAATGTTTCAGAATATTCCTATCACGTCTTAACTATTAGTTCAAAGGTAGAAATGCTGAGAAATGCTTATATACTCTGCCAAACTTGTCCTATTAATCTATCACAGAAACAAAGAATAGTTTAACTTGGACTGAGACACAAAGTCTTTTTTGCTCTTAAATCTGTGCTAATTAGAAGCAACTGCTTTAACTGTGAGCATAAACCAATAAATGTAACTGTTCCTCTTCCTATATAAACCTAATTTCTTGCAAACAGATGTAAAACTCACACAAAATAGGGTTTCAGAAGTAGAGATAATCAACTTTATGACTACTTTTATTTGCTTTCTATTCAGTTTTTCTCCCTGAAAACAAACAAGCCTTTACCATTTGTTGCATGGAGTTCTCATCCTCTGTGATTCCTTACCAGTTCAACAATAAAATTCAGGAGAACTACAGAACAGTCTGTTTTTTCTCCCCAGAGCCCTACATATCACATAATACAGAAATTTGAAACAGTATTCCCAATGTCGGCACGTCTCGGTGACACAAAAACTGAGGGAAATTCAGGAAAAAGCCCATGCAGAATTAGATATTTATTTTAAATAAATGATCTATAATCATATGTAACTTATTCAAGCAATGAATCTACACAACCCAAAGTGGCAGGATGACTTCACATACAATTATACCTAATGCTAAATACCTTATAAATGAGAGTG
Source organism: Urocynchramus pylzowi (assembly GCA_013397555.1). NCBI lineage: Eukaryota > Metazoa > Chordata > Aves > Passeriformes > Fringillidae > Urocynchramus > Urocynchramus pylzowi. The sequence goes on along the minus strand of VZRH01003772.1, from coordinate 827,788 downwards.
ACATAATTTATTTCATTTGGTCCATTTCTAGTATAAGATAAAAGCCAAAATGATTCCAGATATGACTTGCAAGCCAGGCCAGTTAAATAACTTCTACATTTATTGCTTAAAATAAAACTAAATTTTTCTATACAGCCAAATGTTCTTCCCAATAATATGCCAAGAAGAAAATATCATACTGTTATATGGAAAACTAACAGAAGGAATTACAGTACATTTGTATTGTCAACTCATTGATCTTGTTAGTTTCTCTAAATATCATGCCTGCCCTCATGAATGTTCTACAGCTTCCTTGGTTATACTCTAGGCCTCTGATACACACTATTTTAAACTTTACACAAAACAAACTTCCAGATTAAGACACAAAAATGTCCTTTATAGGATCTGTGTTTCATGCTGATCTTAGAGGACTTACTATGCCTAAGAAAAATACTTGTGTTCAGTGGACAGCACAATTCCAAAGCCTGGTATTTTAACTAGTGAAAACCCCATCTATTTTTAAAATTACTAATTACAATGGAACGATTTGTTATTGAGCCCCATTACTAAGAAGGCAGGTAATGAACTCCCCCTACCAATTTATTTGGTATGTGTATGACAGTCTTTCCACTGCAATACATGTGTTTATAGTAATTGTTCAAGTAGAAGTGTGAAAACCAAAGACTATTTGTTATTTTCTTCCTGTTGTGAAGAGCAACACACAATATTGTCCCGCACAGACTCATTTTCTTTAGATTATAAGAGCCAAAATCATCAAAGTCAGAAACAAGTAGTAGAAGCAAGCAGTCATGCTGATGTTCAAGTCAGATTCTGGTCCATTCTGTGCAACTATGCTATAAAGATGCTATCCTATTTTGGGCCACCTTTTAGACTGCTTCTTATAATGCAGGTTCCAGTGAGTCTTCTTTAGCCCAAATTTAAAAGCAAGGTGGGAACTACGACCCACTCCACCTCACCTTGCAAACTCCAAAGCTGTATCTTGCTATCTGGCCCTCATACACTATGCCTGATATAGCTATGGCACTCTTTCAATATTAGTTCAGCTGTGAAATCAACAAGGTGCTTCCCTTTACACAGACCAGATCAGCAGCACGATGTTAGTCAACAATCATCTGTCATCCTGCTACATTACCCAAATCACGATTCCTAATCAAGATGGCACAGGTCAGAAAGCCAATTGACTGTTTCAAATAGGTCTCTGCTGCTGAGAACTGTCATTTGTCAAAACAGACTCTCAGTCCAATTACTTAGAGTAAAATTACTACATTCTGAAATTCCTGTACCAGGTAGTGACTAATGAAGAGCTCAAACAAGGGTAATGGAAGAGATCATATAATTTTAGAGAACATATACAGAATTCTTACAGATAATATCATACTTACAAATAATATCTGACTTAGCCTAATTCTATTAGTTTTTAACTATTTTAACTCATTGCTGTTCAAACTGATATATAACACAAACAGCAGCCTGTCAAATAGTCATTTAATATTTCTCTTAATTCTCATTCACTATTTGATTTTCAAAAATGGATCAGATATTCTTTCATGTAACATGAAAATGCAAAGTACTTTAGTTTTGAAGTAGATCCATAATGTTGTTGCTAAGGGGTACTTAGAAAAAAAAAGAAACAGGTTGGTTAAAGGATTACTGCAAAAGGCTTGTCTACAAGAAACTGTAATTTGGCTTTTCGCAATCTTGTATTTATCAAGGAAATTATTTAAACATCCGCTTTGTTTTCACCTCTATAACATTTTGCTATTAATCTTTATTTTAATATGAAACTCTTATGGTAGCTGATGGAAGACTATAATCATACTGTGATAAATAAATAGAGTATTGCATGCTTAAAAACATAAACCTACATATGCTATAGATTAACACTTACATATGTAAGTACATATAGCATATGTATTACATATGCTATAGATTAACACCAATGACTGTGTAAAGGATTATTTGGTGATTTACCTGGTCTTGAGGAAGGAACTCTTGCTATCTCTAGGGAACAAGGCTTTTTGGTGACTGCTATGTCTATCGAATCACAAAGACTGCTGTCATTTTCTGAAGGAACTGCATCCAGAGGTACAGAGGGTATTGCTTCCAATGCATAACCTCTCTTCTTTGAATAAGATTCCTGAAATGCAAAAAAATTTAAGTAGGTGAGAGAAATATTTCTCAGATGACATGGGAAAAGGACCAGGCGCAATAACTCTGGCTAGCAGGGTTTAGAATTCAGCAAATTAAATACCGCATTCTGCTGAAATCCAAACTGTAACAGACCAGAAGAATTACTTGCATGCTAGAAGAAAACATTTATTTCTTTAAATTTTTGTATAATTCAGCTCTTGTTCAGTTTACAGAGGAACTTCATTCATCAAATTTTTTATTTAATGAAAACTGGATTACCGCTTTTGCAATACCTGTTTTGCTAGGTTGTAATTCAGGGGATGTCTCATTTTCTTTTTTAATTGTATCTCATGAGAGCAACAATTATATTAACCACTACAATTACATTCTCTTCAGGGATGGTTTTACAAAATATTTATATTACATACAAGAAAACTTAAAATATGCCTTCCACATAAGGATGGCAGGATCCCAGGCTATGAACGAAGATGAATTACTGCTCTACATTTGAGCAAAATAATGACAAAAGGTCCCATAACAGCGATATGTACAGCAAATTCTACTGATTAGTAAATGTTGAGGGAGAGGGAAAAAAGGAATTAGAAGTTTTGCTGGTACAGTAATCCAATCAAGAAGACTATTTCTAGTTTTGACCATGAATAAGAAGATAACATCCAGTTTCAACAGAGATTTACTTCTTTTAATCCCGGCAGAAAGCAATTGCATGGGCAAAGACATATTTCCACATCTTTCTTACATCGGATATATGGATGTCTCTGAAAGTCAAGCATCAGACATAAATCAAATGTGATATAATAAAAGGCAAAGGGCAAGAAAGCACCCTGACAGTTAGATATTATCATAGCCCTACTAAGAAAATGATTGAAGAATGCGATGTCTAAAACAAAACGTGGAGTAACAATTTCTTCACCAAGAACCTATATTACTTAAGGTAAGCTATAGCTGTAGGTAACAGTGCCTTTTCAGATAAATAATTTATACTGTCAGCAAATAATTACATGACTCTTTGTTTCTTGTTTTTTTTTTTTTTCTGGTCATTGTGGCCGTTTTATCTTTAGGTAAGTTCACAGTTTGGCAATAATTCAAGGCCTCTTGAAGGATAGGGTTAAGATGACACCACGAGCAGCTTCACTTCAAAATTATTGATGACTTTGGTAGAGACAGATTTAAATCTCAGGTTAAACTCACAAAGAACTTGAAAATGAACACTGGAAACAGTGATCAGGGGAAAAAATCATACAAATAAAATAAATAGAATAATAAATAAATAGAATACACAAATAGAATACTAAGATGCATTTGTAATTTAAAAAAATAGTATATACTAGCAAAAAATTACAAAATTGGTGGTCAGCATTCAAGAAGCATATCTAAAAGAGGAATGCGATTGCATCTCTACCTGTTTCCCCCTTTCCAGTTTCTACCTAGTCAGATTATGAGCTCTCAGTATTAGTAATCTGACATATATAGACTAATAATAACTAGTTTCAGGTAATAGAAATTATAAAGATTACAAAATTTTGCAAGTAGGTTTCTTGCAGCTCCAAATGCAATTTTATTAACTTAAGCCATTTCGTTCCTTAAATGAAGTTAATAGAAAATTATACAGAGGCATCGAAGCAGCTGAAGTGCAACTGAAGGACAAGAGAAGGAATCCTTCCAACCTTGGGAAAAAAAAAAAAGAATTTTAATCCTGTCCATTTAAGTCTGCTATAAAAAGGCAGAGGCAAAAATTTATTTACCAAAGCAATGACTAAAACAGGAGACTTCAATTTAATCCTTGTACTCTTCTAGAAACATGCATTTAAGTCAGAATGCCAAAAGCCTAATTATAGTAAATCTGCCTAGAGAAGCCCATGAAGAAATACTGCAGCCTTAAAATTGTCACAAAACACCAAAGCGAAATTCTGTTCAGCGCCTGAATTCAGCTGCATTAAAAAAAAAAAAAAAATTAAAGTTGATACACCAAACATTAGAATAGAGTTTGGATCATACTTTGTGTCACCCAATATTCTGTCTGTTAAGGCAGCCAACAGTGCTGACCTAGAGAACAGCAAAACCAACATGAGATTAGGTAAAGCACGTAGTAACTGCTCCTCCTTCTGCAACACCTTGTGGGTCTCACACTTCATAGTCAAAAGGTGCTGACTTTGTTTCGCATGTCTCCCAATCCAACTTTCTAGAATTACCTTCTCAAGTTGCCTTTAGAGCACATCCCCTTTCATAGTTTGCACGCCCCCATTTTGTTTTTAGCTACCTCACCAAGTTTCACATTGCTGTTTTACACTTTAGATGGCAATGAAGGGTTGTTTTTTACTTATCCTCTCCTTGTGATGTCACAGGCATATGCACTTCCCATGTCCTCTCCTTTAGGGAATGAGAAATACTAACCTACTTACCCAGCTGCTCCAGGATTTTGACCATCTCTATCAGCCTTCATCCTCTCAGTCTTCAATGATGTGACAGGGATGACATTTTCTCAGATTTCTTTATTCAAGATGAGGGCTCACCAAGTAGTCATACTGACATAATGATTTTTTTGTACTCTACTCCTTTCCTAATTGCTCTTAACATTCAATTTGATTTTCTCAATGTTATTCAAAATTCTGTAATTAACATTGCATGAGTATAAATGTCAGAGAATAAATAAAAATGATGGGGTTGCTTAGAAAATTGTTAGAATGTAAACTACGAGCAATTAAATTCTTCCTAATTATCTCTCTAATAAATAAAATATAATAATAGTATGTCCAGCAGAAGTTAACCGAGTTAGAGCCAAAAAAGAATTGTTAATACTTTAGAAAGCCAGAAATTCTATCAACCCATCAAGCGAAGATGATAAACCTTAATTTAAAAGCACATATATAACAAAAAGAAAAAAGAAAATTTCTTATTGCTGGAGAAAGGCATTGTGAAGTCCTCTGGTTGCTGCAAAATGTTCTCCATTTTGCTGGTATGGAGCATTTCCAGAAATTTCTAAGATCTAAACTAATTCACCAATTTAGATGTTAGAAGATGCTGTAAGATTGTAAGTATCAGGTGTGAAGCAATGTGATTCTGTTCTTTTCTAAGATTGAAAGCTCTTGACCAACTGCAATAACAAGTAACTACAGTAATTCTACATGCCCAAGTTATTATTGGCTCCATAATAAAACCTCCTAAAAATATTTTATCTTTAGTCCTGAAATCAAAATCTGAGTCTAATTTTTGTTTTAAAAATAGAGATTATTCAATCTCAAATTTCTTTTAACAACTCCAAATTGCTGAACATGAGACATATAACTGACCACCACCATCAAGATAGAATTTGCCTTTATTTGAAATTATAACTTCATAAAAATAATGTGTTGGGAGGGCTGCTAGTACATTAAAATAAGTATTTTTTTCTTTTTGTGGAAAGGGTAAAAATACATACACAACGGAAGTAAAAGAAAACCCCAACATTGAGAGTGAGTGAGTCACTCTAGTAGGGAATCACTAGAGAACAGCCACTAATCAATGTAAATTAGATTTTTTGTCTTGTAGAAAGAAACAGTAATGTGACACTGAAGTTGCAGAGCACATGCCAGGGACACACTGTGGCCCTTATTCATAGGCCTGCAGTCAGCTGGGTCTCCTCTGAGCGTATGTTTGAAGGTATAGTAGCTATGATACACTGTCTGAAACCTGCACAGGGAGAAGAGATTGTTAATCAGTGGGAATGAAATTGTTCCTAAAATATCTGGGCTTGGGTTATTTGCCATTGCAAAGGGTTATACACAATTGTGAAACAATGTGCCATAACATGACTAAATCTTGAACTACATGATGTTAAGTTGGACTTTTTTTTTCCTCATTTTTTCCAGGTTTCTAGCTTCTCTTGCTTCTGCCTTCTACACAGTCTTGCCTTACTTTTAAGGATCAAAGTGAATGATGTATGATTAAGGGCTGAGATATAAGCAGTATATGCAAGTTTGTGTTTGTATGTGCTATGAATAGAATGATAGAGGCTCAGGAGGCACCTAATCTGAAATGACACTCTGACAAGAAGATAGAATTTGTACTTTATAGAATTTTTTTCATTCTGTCAATATCCTTTCCTATAAAAATCAGGTCACTTGAAGCTTTATTACTTCCCTGGAACATGGGACAACATGCCAGGGTCACACATAACTCTCCTCTTAAAGAAGAAATAATCTGGGAAACACAGAAAGGAAGAATGCAATTTATCTGCCACCTTTAGAAATTTAGTCTTTTTCATTTATATAGATAGTGAAGAACATCTATTAAATTCTGACATACCCCTTGAGATCCAGCAGGGTATTGTGCTGTCTCCCCTGGCGTGCTGAAGGCCAGAGGACCAGCATCTAGAATCCAGGTGGGTGCCCTTGCATCATAGTATGATAAATTCTGCCCAGCTGCTCCTTAGAAGAGTACTATGACACTTTACTGATGAAACTTTGGAGAGTTATTGATCGTATATGCTCCATCAACCCAAAGCTCCTGATTATCCTGAGAGTGAGCAATGAATATTGCATTTATCTCAGGTATGTCACAGAATCATGGAATGCACCTTTAAAGGTCATCTAGTCAAACCCCTTGCTATGGGGAGTGGTATCTTAAACTAGACCAGGTTGCTCAGAACCCCTGACCTTGAACGGAGGATGACCTTGACCAGGGATGGGGCATTCACCTCCTCCATGGACAAACTATTCCAGTGATTCACCATCCTCATTGTAAAAAAGTTTTCCGTACATCTAGTCTGAGTGTACTTGCATCAAACAGACTTCTTGACATTTGGAAACAGACTAATATATAACTTGTTGGATTGGGGCACTTCACACTGAAATATTAACGATAAGTAACTGAAGGTTGCTGAAAGGAATCAAGAATTCAAGCAAGAAAGAAGTCCTGACCAGTGACTAAAGATAATTAGAACAGTTTTCTGACATGCAGCAAGGTGGAAAGGGAAATGCGTGAACCTGAATGGCATTGCACAAGTTTGCCACAATAATGTACTAAGCATAAACAACTGAAAGTATTTCCTATGTCACAATACCCAAAACCTCACATAAATGGTGAAATAGTTCTTTTGACTACCTTTCCAGTCAAAGATATCAGGAATATTACTATAATTTATGGCTAGTAAAAATACATTTATCTATTACTAATAACTTAACCAAAGCAAGTTTCATAGTATCATACAATTAGAGTAATTTTTCATGAGTCAAACGATCATAAATGTTCATTGTTATGACAGCTAGAAACACTTGAATGTGTAATTTGTCATAGAACATATAATAAGATTCATGATATATTACAGAATCTGGAAAATCACCAATAATCTCATTTAAGGGTAATGACACTGGAGGATCTACTCTGGTCTGCACAAAGTATCTCTAGCATGGATTTTAAAAGAGTAGGATATTTTACCCTTTCAGCAAACATCTGAAATTGCAGGTTTGTGGTTGTAGGAATAACACATGTACAGAGTTAACTGAAATACTTATTTCCCTTCAACATCTGAAACAGCCTTTTTAAGTTTCATTAAGCCTTGCACAGAGCTGAGAAAAACATCAATTTAAAAAAGCATGCTAGAGTTGCTGTCCTGTTTATTTAGTTAGAAATGTAAATATGATGTTTAGTTTTTCAGAAACCATTCAAAATTTAGATTTGCTTTTTCAAACTTTATGTATGAAAAAAAAAATAAGCCTTATTTATATAACACCCCAAATATAGGTTTATTTTCTCATTTTCCAATGTATATTTTTCCATATCCATGTTTCCATATCTATGTTTTGAATTTAAAAGTTCATACGAAAACTGTACAGACATAAATCCCTGAAAGCTAAAGGTTCCTACAATGCCTTACAACACAAAGCTCACTAATAAAGCCTAAACTATAAATGTGTGAAGACACGGGTAAATTGTGAGCATAATGAATGCAGCGCTAACCTCAGCGGCAGAAACATGTCACTATATTTTATGCAGTGTTTTCATAATTCTAACTGGCAGATATTCAGCATTTCAAATGAAGCTAGATTGTTGTAGTCATGCTACATGCTTTCCCATGCATTCAACACTCAGGCCATGAAAAAGAGCAGATGCTCCCTCTAATAAACAACTCACTGTGACAAAGAATATACTAAAAGTGTACATAATCTGGTTTATGCAAATGTTAATAGCTGTGTGTGGCAATGTAGTACAATATAATAACTGTTTCAATAAATAATTCTTAGTTTAGCTGAAAAAAATACAATTATAAACTAGAAAGCAATTTTCAGTTTAAATATCCTTTTTTCTATTGTTTTCATGAATGACATTTTAAAAAAGCATGTCTTGCTTTAATTCAAACCTGTGGGAAAATGCCTCTTTAAAATAAAGACTATTATATTAAAAAACAGATAAAATAAGCTTAAACCTAAGCTCCATGGAAACAATACTTCTCTGCAAGATGCTTATGCTCTAATGCCTGGGTTTTAAACATACATACACAGCTCCAACTGAAGCAGCAAACATGAAAACTAATTCCTCATATTATAAGGGCAGTAACCATGGAAAATGTTAGACACTGAGAAACCTTATACTGAAGTCAGTATTTGACAGCAAATACAGAAAACAATTAATGCACTACTCTATGTTAAGCAGATTTACATTTCTCACATTTTATAGCTTAATTTCTATCAACTACTGTGCCACTAAATGAAAAATGTATGTGTTGCTGTGAAGGGGAGAGAAGAACTGAATCCACTCATCTGGAAATGGAAACAGAATATGAAGATTCCATAAAATTAAATTAATAAAGATTATTAGGGAACCTAAATCATATTTTCAATAAAATTTGAACTTAAAAAATTTTCTATAGGTTCACTGCAAGATTCCAGTTTGGAACAGCTACCACAGTCATCTGTCTATTTAACAAGAATTAAGTGGTCTTGCTTCAGGTTTGCAGACATACTAGCTGTAAGGAATACTTTTATTACAGGTATTCTCTGTTAATGTAGTTAATTCCTTCATATACAAACAAACTACTACATCAGAGTTTCCCAAAACCAAGATGACAAAAAGTTCTCAAAAAAGAACTTTTTCCCTGATTATTCCATTGCTCAAGGTTTTGATTCAATCATTTTCTTATGTTTCATCAAATAATAACTCATCTTCAAAACAGCAATATAAATGCTAGAAGTTAAACACTCACGTAACTTGCAAACTCAAGATCCTTTCAAATTTTCATGATGAGAAAACAGTGTTGGTAAGTAAAAGAAATTTGCTACTCAGAATGCCTGGATGTCACATGAAACCACCTAAAACCAGACAAGAGGAAACCCTTGGCAGTGGGTCTTTCTTCCTGGATAAAAAAAAATGAGATTCTAGCCACTAAAAATCCAAACTGTGGAGTGTGAGCAGTTCTTTGATCTTACAGTACTGATGAGAAATAACTGTCTGTGGGAGAAAGATGTTAAGACTGCTATCCTTAAGAGGCAGCTGAAAAATTGCTCAAGAACCTTATAATAGAACATTATTCAAAAGAGATTCTAGAAGAGATACACTCAGTCTGTCCACTTTGCAAGTGGGTAGAAAGGACTGAAGGAAAGCCTTCTGCTTTGTCAGCTGTATATCCTGAGTGCCCTGGTGTTTAATTTGAACACAAATTCAGCTCAAAAACTAAGTATGTGCTCAAAAACATTCCTAACTTCATATCTCACGCTGGCTGGCTTACAGTGGCTTCCTGTTCAACAGAAAAGAGCAATCAGTCAAACATCTTCAGAGATGTGAACACTTTCTTTATGATACAAGGAGCAAGAACATCCAGATGGGTTTCTGAAGGGACTTCTGTCAATATTTAATTTTCACAATGCAAAACCACTATATCTATAAAACCAGTCTGAATAAGGGAGGGTTTAATCACCTGCCTATATACAAACATACTACAACAGTTCCCTAAAAAAAGCTTTATGTGTACATAGAACTGCAGTCTGCATGTACTATCAGCTAATCATAGAAGCTAATTAGGGACAAACCTAGTGGTTTGTAAGTACTTAGACCATTGGGCTAAAACATTGTCTGAGAATTATAGACTCAATTTTGCCAAATTCAAAATTAGGTAGATAAAAATAGGACTGAACACTGCCTAAAGATTTTATTTTTTCTCTTTTTCTCCACAGTATAAAATATTGTAAAACAAAAACTAGGATGCTATAAAATTATAGCACCTCCAAAAATAATATAGTTGGCATGATACTGTCAATTTATTAATCTACCTCAATGTCTTCACACTTACACCTTTTATCTCAAAAAACTGCAAAATGTCTGGTGGACTGTTCGGGTTATACAGAGACATATTTATAACATGTTTTTATAAAAAAAGCTATCTCCCCCTTTCACCAAAGGCACACAGCTCTTCTCCATACTATTAGGAGCATTAATGTGACTTCTTGTAATTATAGTAGATTTTATGCAACAAAACTGCTTATTGCTTCTGGAAAGTGAATAGAGCATTTGTATTCTAAAGCAATATATATGATTAACATCCTAGGTAAAGAAACATGAAACATGAAATTCCCATTTTCTAGCTGAATTGCCTTTTTGAGAGACCTTAAAGTAAAATGAAGTATTTCACTATAATTGGTAGATCACATTTTCTATCCAAAGTAAATTCAAAATACTTTTTCATGAAAACATGAGACAATGTAATCTTATATATTTCCCTTTGATATCTTAAATACAGACTCCCCCAAATTCAGTTGCATTTCGTTTTACATCCAGTTCATGAGCTCTTCTCAATTACAGGTTGCTAGTACTGAAAAAAAAATCATAACAATCAGTTTGGGATTTTAAGAAACTGTAAGTCTTAGACTAGTTTTCAATTTCAGTGAAAATATGAAGTATCTCTTTATAAAGTTCCATTAGTATTGAAACTCAAGTGGGATTGAGCACATTAACACTAATACTTAAATCCATTGATTCAGGATCTATCCCATTTTTAGACTCAGTACAATGGATACCAGCATTAAAGGTTGTACTTTACATAAAGTAAATTACAACCACCAGATATGACTTTAAACCCAAGGCATGCAATTCCTTTTGCACAGCAAGAGAGGATTCACAGTTAGAAACAACAAAGTCATTCTTTTTAAAAGTTCAGCTGTCAGTCAAGTCCTTTCTTCAGAAAGAAATCAGGTCTATACATTTTACAGACTTCTCATGGACTCACTCTCAAAGACATGATTTTCCATACTATAAAAACTGAAGTAAAAAAAATATCCCTTATGGTTCCAGTATTAGCTTGGTTCTCAGATATATTTTTAACATAATTAAAAATAAGCAAAACAAAATAGAAAATAGGTTTTTATGCTCAAAAAAAGTCCCAAAATGTCAAGTGTCTTTAAACAGCCCTTCACAGAAATATAAACTGACACAAAGCCTGACTGCATGGCTAATCAGTGTAGCAAATCCATGTCACAATCACCACGTCCAGATACCCCCACGCAACTGATATCTTAACTCCAGACACCGCAACACCAGCACTTTTGTGCACTCCTGTTACTATGGTAGGAACAACAAATACAATGTATCTATGATGGCTTTTTTCCACAGGAAATGTTAATAATGAACAGTTAGTAGTCCAATTTGGTCAGAATAACCAGGCAGATCAACATAAATTTTCAGGTTTTAATATACTGCTTTAATATTTCTGTTATGAAGCAGCTGAAGTCCAAACATGAAATTTTTAACACAAAGTTGAACTTCTTTCATGTACAAAACTAATTGCCATGTGCTACTGCTATCTATTCACTGGGCAATTCAATTTTTTTTTTCCATTTTTCCCATAATTTGAGAGGCAGCACTGAAAGGAAAAATATTCCATGAAAGTGTGTCTTCTGTTACCACTAAATTTCAAACCAAAAACCAACAAAATGTAATATAGTTATACTATGTCAGATCTTCCCAGATTACCATTGTGACATGCTTCAGCCAGATGACAGTGTTCAACTCAACAGTAATTTTTACATGAATTTGAGTGCCATTAATAGGAATTAAGTTTAAGCTTGTAAACCACTACAGTCATCAATATTTCAGATTACTTCTGACATACATCAATAGTTTCAGTACATTTTGACACATCTCTCCTTTCTCTCATCCCACTTAGTTTTGCTGTCCCATGATCATACCAAGAGACAACACATCCCAGCAGTGACCAGATTTACACAGTGCAGGACAGGGATAGCCAAATTTTCAAAAACAGTCATTTACAAACTGCAGAGGCAGTCCTAAACTTTTAAAGAAATAAGCTCTTCTGAGGTCCCATAGCCTTACAGAAGATTATAGAACATAGGTGTTAGCAATGATATGAAAGAGACCTCTGGAAGTTATCTTGTCCAAACTTGCAGTTGAAGCAGTGTTTAGCAGCTTGACCATTCAATTCTGAAAATACCCAAGGATAAAGAGATTGTAACTTCTCTGATCATACTACATACCTGTAGTGGTGTCCAGATTGCACAACTAGTGTAGTAAAAATGCTTTTGCAACAAGACACCACAAATTTATATGGGCAACTCCAAATTTACACTGGAAATTCAGAAGCTACCTATGCAATACATACCATATGCAAGAATAAAATTTTCAGCTTCATTCCTTAAAACACAATCAGAAAATGTAGCATAGCACCAAAATAAACCACAATTTTTTCAATATACTTATTTCCCATCACTGTTCAGCAGGGTATAATCATCACCTGCTGGTTCTTTCTAGGCAGAATACATATTGCACTTTTCAGTAGCTGCTTCAGTGTGTGGGTGGTGTATTCCTGAAATTACTAATAAGACAAGCTTACTGCAAAAGAGACAACACTGCAAATCAAGAGTTTCACAGAAATATTTTTTATGGGTAGTAGAGCTTTCCATGTTACTCCCATTTATGTAAATTTATCATTTAATCTACTAAATTAGGAAGAAAAAAATATTTTTCACTGAAGGTTAGAAACCATAGGAAAGTATTACAGATAATACAACAATCTTACTCTGGCTATCCGTACTCAGGTATATTTTAGGCCAAAGCTTTCTCTACTTTGTCTATATCATCACTAAATAAGGAGACAGATTTCCTCCCCTGTAACACAGAAATTAGATAATGCCACAAGACTTTCTGTTTCTAATTTTGGAGAACTTCAGCACTAAGTAAGATGAGCCAAATCTGCTTCTTTACCAGTCTAGTTTGAAATGTGCTTCCACTGAATGCACTGAAAGGTAAAGTTATTAATGGATTGAAAAGCCAAGCTGAAACACTTTAGCCATTATTGTTAAATTAAAAACTGTTCTTTGTTTTTGTCTGTTTTTTATTAAAAAATGAAGAAGAAATACTTCCTCTTTTATACTACCTCCCCTGCACTGCAGCAGTTCAAAAATTACTTGAACATTTGCATTGAGCTTAAAATCTAAGAACATTTTTGAGGCAATTTTTAAAGATAGGAGCTTGAACTGAAAGAATATGTTAAAATGAAAACAAATAATGCCAAATAAAATTCCCAATATTAAAATTCTTCAGAAAGAGATAACAAAGAGCCATGCTGCCTCTCTCCAGAGAGTGTCAGTATAGAGGGTTTTTTAGAAGCAGATGTGATCTCTATGTGAAAACTGAGTTAGCTCCTTATTTAATTATCCCATTCATCTCTCATGTATCCTGAGCTGACTTTGAAAATGCAAAAATAATTGCAACATAATAATTTTCAATGTCAGGCTTTCTACAGAACAACCTTAACTAGCTTCTACAATACAAACAGGATACAAAATCTCTTCCCATTAAAAATTACTTACTAAAATTTACAAGAAGTAGAGACAGACAAAATGATTTTCTGGAAGGCAGACATGAAATAAATAACCCTATATACAGATGTATCAAACTCCAAACTTTAAATATTCCCACCATAGCCTGTATTGATAAAGAAACTATTACATACAGTTCTCATCACCTAAAAATGTAGTTAGGAGTCTGCTTTTTCTTCCCTCCCTCTAAATAAAAAGGCATTTGGGGGGGAATTTCTGTCATCCACAGAAGAACCCATGATAAAGTTGCTGGAGTTCCTACCTCTAAGAATCCTAGAGTTGTTAACCAGAATGTTGATCAGTCTTAAAGGAAAATGTCAAGGTCTCCCAGAAGTTCATTCCCTCTTAAAAGATGAAAATTTGACGCTAAGCTAGAAATATAACATTTAAATATTTAAGCAAATCTTCCATATATTTTTGTGAAGAGCCATGCTTCCCAGCAACTGGCAACCTGAAGATTTATACTTATGGCTTTTGAATCAAAGTTCAATTTTTCCATAGCAACTGCACTGCTCTCTTTACAGACACTATTTTCATTTTGTAACAGAGGTGCAACAAATGAGGTGTTCCTGGCTGTCATCATGTCAAACACACGGAATAGCTGTCAGTATTTTTAAGTTGTACATACAACACAATTCAAGTCACAGTCCAGTCAAGCTGACCCAGTAGCATCCTAAATGGGACAGAGCTAAACCTGCCTTATCTCACAATTACTTTTTATCATAATTAGAAAAGTATACTGGCATGGCTGTCAAGATTAAGGCATGTGAACTGCTTGCTCATAATACTGGAGGGATCATATAGAACTCTGCAACACTCATCTCTCTGACATTGCAGACTGCCCTCTGTTTATCTCTGTACCTCAGGCCTTGTTTGCCCCTTAGCAGAGAAATATTCAAGGCATGCTATACAAGAAAAATAAAATGGAATTATATACATACATTCAGAGTATGCTGCTTTATTCTCAAGAAAATGTGAATATGTATGTGGGTACTGAATTTTTGCCCTAAACCAAAGATTAACTCCAGAACAAAGCAACAGCCCAAATTAACCCTAAATCATAACCTACAAATGGAATACACTCTCTGCTAAAATAAGAAGACATGTCTCAATTTCAGTCTCCAAAAATCCAGCTGCATATTCTAAACCCCTGAAATTTTTACAAGGCACAAAGATTTTTCCATTAAAAAATATCTTTGTGAAGAGCTCTTCCAGCTCTTCACCAATTTTGAGATTGTAAAAGAGATTTGATTGTTCTGAGAACACCTGTATTACTGCTAGGCGAGGTCTTAAATGATACAACATTTTACGCAGAACTTTCTACAATAGCCCTTTCTAAAATGACACTTCCCAGCCCAGTAGAGACAGCAATAACATACTGCATGAAATATGCTCATGTCAGAAGTACCTCCAGAAAAGCTTTTTTCCCTAACTGCAAGAAAGAAACCAAGTTTGTCAAGATTAGTGCCCTCTCCTTTGGCATATTGAAAACTGTTAGCTCACCAGGTCACAGATGGACATTTTCATAATCCCACCTAAAACTCAATTTCATGTTATCATTGTGCTTCTGACTGTGTACATAAAGCAAGAATCAGTCTTTATGTTTGTTCACCTTTGATGTGCAAACACAGTGTATTTATATGATTGCAAAATCTATTTTTAAATAAAGGAGAAGTGTAAAAATGAACTCATTTGAGTCCAAGAGTAATTGATAGAGCCTTTTCCCTATTTTTGGATCTTTAGGAGAGTACAAATTTTAAGACACCGTGTCAAATACCCTTATCTTACTCTTTTTTCATGATGAAGTCTGCGCTTTCTGAAATGTTAGTCCACTGACATGAGTACCAGAAACTTTTATCTAAAAGTTTTATCTTAAAAAACCTTTTTAAGATAAAAAAAGTTTTATCTAAACATGCTATTGTTTATCTAGCATATTATTTATCTAAAATTATTATATTATTTATCTAAAACATGCTCTTGCACACAATATATAATTTATTAGACCAATTCCAGATACTGTTCTTAATCCAGAAACTTACATATATACTTTGTGTTTTCAATCCCTTAGAACAAGATGTTCTCTGCTGCATTCTGAAGTAAATGCGAAAGATCCAACAGATAAGCTGACAGCTTGAAAGACTGCATACACTGATGGCAACAATTTATAAAAACCAAAGCCACTAGCTTTTAGTCTGAAGATTTTTCACTACCTAACTTCTTTCCTTTCTCCCATAAAAAGAAATCAACAAAAGACCAAAACTATATCTGTCGTGAATTTCTATGGATAGAAGCAATCTAGAAAGGCAATCTGACATATCATAAATGAAAGCATAATAAATATACTCTTTTTGTACTCATAATTGAAAATCTTATTGTTCTCAAAGCAAGAAGGATGAGATATCATAAGTCTGAGCTTAAAATTCAAGTACAGGGAATAACACTAATTCAGGAATCACTATCTTAAAACTTACATCATAGTTGAAATGAATCTCTCTTTATAAATAGGAAAGACATACCAACCAACCAAAGAACCACTCTTGATTACACTTTTCAAAGGCATCCCTCAATTTTATAGCACACTTTATGTATACCTTACCTATAGAAGAAACAAGGAAAACAAAAATATTTTCTAAAATTAGGAAATAAAAATGGCATGTATGTTCATCATAGGCAAGTTCAACAATAATTAAACCACAGGTGATATTTAAATAAGAAATATGTTCCATTTAAGAAATATGTTTTGAAACTAATCCTTAAAAATGAGGAATTAGCAACTGGTACTACGATTGTAAAACAGGATGATTCTGACAACTCTGCACTTTGCCAAATGTCTAAAATGATGGATAGTATGAAGTAGGAAACAGCTACTGAATGGGGAAAGGAATATAAAGGCTCCTTATCAAGAGACAGGGCAGTGCTCGTTGTTATTCAAGCACATGAGCTGCCATATCCTGTTTCCATTGACTGCAGGGAAGGCTCCAGCATTGACTTCAAACAGGTGCAAGTCCCACGAGACTTAAAGGGAATAAAACCTACAGTCACGGTATAAAAGCAACAGTGTATCAAGTGTGGTGAGACAGGATATGGAATTCCAATGTGGTACACAAGAATCTGACAAAGCTATTTAAATGCAGTGCCAAGTAAGGATGCAACTGAAAAAAAACCAGACATTTCTAAACAGAAATTTGGCAGGTCTTCATCCGATGCTACAAAAAAAAAGTGCAGGAAAAATGTTACACAAATGAGAGTGCTAATTTATGGTGGGGGGAGAGAACAAGGGAGACCCAGAAGCAGCAATAAGCATCATCCTGTTCTGTAGCAATACAGTATCACTTGTTCAGGACACAGCTGCTGGAATGCTTTGGTAAATACTGTACACTGGTCTGCTCCGAGAGTTGCTGGGACTTAGACCCAAATATATTACCCACTTCTATTTATTCTCTTCTGTATTATAATGAGCATTTGAAAATGTTTGGGGATTTTTTTCTTTAACTTACATAATCTTCAAAAAGAAGTCTTGGGCTATATTCTTACATCAGTTGAGTTATGCATGATGTCCTCAATTAATTCTATAAAGAAAGTAGCTGAGGTGTTGTTATATTAATTAGAAGCCGGTCAAAAATAGAGTACTTATCCCAAAGGAAACTATGTGACTTCAAAATTTCTTTCCAGATGGAAAAGAAAGCTATTCAACACAGCAACTATCTGTCTAAAATAGGGGTAGTAAACATCAGTCTCCGTACTGAATTCATATGAATAAGTATTATAGCAGGATGACTGAACCTCCACATTTAATTTTGGAAGTAGCTTTTGACATTAAAATGAAGAGCGAAAGTAGCAATTTTGAAAGGAATCAGGCAAGACTATAAATAACTCCAAGGGTTAAGGCAGAGATTAAGCATCTCTTGTATAGTTACTAAGTTTTAGGATGAAAAGGGAATCACATACCTGTGCAAGCATGGGAAATCCGAGGTTCCTGCATCCATTACAAGGTGTCAGTGCCTCCCATAAACCAGAAGGTCCACAAGTATTTTCAGCTGCATCATCATCTTCTTCCTCCCTTGGTGATAAACGCATTGAAGAAGGCCTCTGTGCATAAAGAAACAATACTTTTAAATTATACACAGTGATATATGCTGTAAAGAAACTTTATAATCTATGAACTTCAGAGTGTCCCATTCAGAAACACCAAGAGATAAACTGCTATTTTAATCCAAAGTACCTACTCAACTAGGCAAACAGTTGTATGAAAATAATGCTTTCTCAGGAAGCTGCATATTGAGCTATCTGAGATTATACTTTAAAATTGAGTGAACATGTTAATATACATAGAAAATATTTATTGTCTTTATTATCAAGAAATTGGCAATTTCTACTTCATTTTAATTTAAAATTTGCTGTAATATCATTAAGTTTAGAATATTTCACAAAGAATAAAAACTAACATTTGCCTGAATGGGTCCAAGACTTTTGCAGACAAAACCTACTAAATCAATCAAAAGATGAGGTTTCAGGTTTTGCATTATATTTATCAGTAATAAATGTGTTATTTTATTTTGTAGGCAAAAGATGTATTTAAAAATGACCTGTATTATTTTGCTTTATAGTCTGGAAGGGATGAAAAGTATCAGGAATAATCATTGACTTACGAACACTGTGGCTTACATATTGATCTGAGTGATAAGGGAAAAATGCTAATTTTTTGCTTAAACCAGTATCCTGATTTTCTACGACAGACAGAAATAGGAACAGTGGTCAGTTCCCATATATCTATGTTATTTTGCTACACAGGAAAATCCACCCCAACTGAATTGCAGTAGCAATTTTTACTAATTTTATGACAAGAAGCAGGAAAGTTAACCCAATAATGAATGATTTTTAAAATCTCACACCAACACAAATTGTGACAAGAAAAAAAAAAAAAGTAATTTTTACACCTTAATTCTTTGTCCCTATTTAAATTGGTAGATGAACAGCTGTTCTAGCCTGCTTCAAATGTGCTTGAGCAGCCTGCCTGATACTCAGATAATAAATGCTGTGTTTAGGAATGCTTCGTTCAGAAGTGGCTGGATTTTTGTTTGACCAGAATAGCACTGTTTGAGACAATGGCTGACCACAGCTATCAATCTGATGGTAACATTAACTCTAAAGCACTGCTATGGGGTCCATATAAAAATCAGCTTAAAACCCCAACACCAAACTGCAGATTATTTTAGCCAATAGAATAAAGAAATGCATGGAGTCTGCTGCAAGGAAGGGAATAGAGAAGTGAAAGAAAATTAGGGGGGAAAAGTACAGAAACAGCAGTAGCTCTGAAGACGGACACAAGCTGATGGAAACTGTAGGAGAAACAAAGGCACTGCACAGACAGGCACTAACTCAAATTGTGTAACATCTGAGGATCATTCAACTCTTGACTCTTGTGCTAACTTCTTAACACAAAAGTTGTTCGTGTACCATTAATTTAAGCAGGGAAAATATTTAGAAATTCTATCTCAACTCATGCATTAAAGGTGATAAACACAATATATCCCACTCCATTATTCTGATTCCCCTCGGTTAGAAAATCGTTGTTCCCTTGTTGCAGACGTCATAACTCTATCCATATCTTGTAAAGTTAGGTGGATTTATTTACTTTTTATTTTAGAAGTCAATTTCTAAAACATTCTTAGCATGGTATTTCATTAGGTTATTTTGACACTCTAGTAGTACCACAGAATATGTTGCCATAGCAACCAATATTCTCACACTGATTATTAAAAGGATCAGGTTAATTCTGCAGAGTGTAGGTCGTGAAAGACTACTATTGCTAGGTATTTGCATAGACAAAGGAAGCAGACTAGAGGTCCTTCCCCTCTATTTATGACACCATCTTCCATGGTGGCTGCCCTACACTTGTATTTTAAATCTCAGAATTGCTGTACCAGAGAATAAAGCACTTCTTGCCCCCTGGAGTAAAAAGCAAAGAACTGCAGCAGTGCTCAGCACAGGAAAGCCGGTGACACACATTAGCAGTAACCTTACAAGCCAATGGAAGTGGACAAATACAAAAGTCATATAAAAATGTCAGCGCACCTTGTAAAGATAAAAAAACCACACACACGTAAGTGAGAAATTTTCAACACAACTAAAGGAAGATGAATTACAATAGTGTCACTGAAGGGGGAGCGTATGAGTATTTAGCCATTACAGGAACAGAGTGAAAAAACCCCATGCGAAACAATTATTGAACAGTAAAAAACAAAGTACACAAGCAGAATGAGAATTGTATATTTCCATTAGACGTATTTTATATAAATAGTCTAAGATAGAGTGTGAATCACAGGAATTTAATGTCAATGTGAATGAGAGGAAGTGGAAAGTATCTAGTCAGATCTCCTGATCATTCAAAGAAAGGATCAGTCAATGCCAGAGTTCATTAGACACATGACTGGAACAAACTGGTACTCTCATGCAACTAGACAATGCAGGTATGGACATGACACAGACAAATTTACAGACTACTGCAGATCAGGGTGAGCTCTTTTTACACTTGCACAGATTTCTGCCACCAATGAGGCACTAAAAAGGCACCATTAGGGAAAGTCTATTTGGAGGGTGAAGAAACAGCTATTACCAACACCTTTCTCACCCACCCCTGCTTGACAAATGCCCAGTTTCTCCCAGACAGTGGGAAAGAGATATGTGGGAATTACTGCAGGGAAAGAGAGCTGCATTTGCAAAGAGGAAGGAAGGAGTTAATAGCTGCATGAGAGAAAAGGGTCACAAGCCACAATTTGGTCACAATTTCGAAGGGTCACTTCCAAATTTGATAGACTGGGGTTGCATACCCTGGAAAGAGGGATGTGTCTGGAGGAGGCAAATGAGATACAGAAAAATCTACAATCAATTCACAGAGCTCAGACTGTCACACAAACTCATAAAACTCCAAACCCAGACCACACAGCTTCCTGTTACTCTATCACAGCCTTCATTCCTTTCCCAGAACTCCCTAATTTTTCTGTTCTGTTGTATAATTTAATTTTGCTTCCTTAGAGATCCTTTGAACATGAAAATCTAATTCTGTGTATGCTACTAGGAAGCCTTGATATAGCCCTGTAGGGAGAGTTTTAGTAAAACCAAAGTTATTTATGCCCACAACTCAGAAAATAAATAAATAAATAAATAAATAGAGTAGAAGATATTTCTGTCAACTAAAGAAAAACAGGCACCATTTAGAACCTCTTATTTATGCCTGTTTGGAGTTAAAACAACTCAAACAAATGTAGTTAAAAATGCCATCTAAATCACAGTTACTCTATTATTGAATTAGACATTATGAAATGGCAAAGTCAATATAAACTGAAATACTAAGCTTCAGTAAGGGAACTTTGGCCTAAGTTAGAAGAGACACAAGCATAAGCAACATATATCCCCAAGCAGAAAAGACAGAAAACCTTACATGATATTAGATATGATATGCAAAAGAAAAAACTGGTAGAGAAATCACAAGATATTAATAGAGAATTAAAGCTTTATTAAAAGTTCTGGTTTTTACTGGAACACTGAATCAAGTATTAGACATTGCTTGCAGTAGTAAAAGGCTAACAAAGTAATTTCTCTGTGTAAAGAGAGAATAATAATGATACAGCAGTGAGAGAGTAGTAAGATCTAGCATAAGGACATTGTACCCCTACAATTAATGACAAATTTTCTTCAGACACTACTGAGCCTATCACATCAGCTCCCATTTTCATATTTAACGAGTATTTAAATCACCTCTTCCAAAATTTAGGTATGGCTGCCTTCCTTTTGATGTCTCCATCTACATAAAAAGCAAAATTTGGACACTAGGACACTTTAGATTGAAGGACTCTTTATAAAGAGGCTATTCATTCTCAAAACATGTATATACATCAGATTGTCTATCACAGTAACTTGGAATCTCTATCCTAATCTAAGAGAGCAAGCCAATATTTATCAACAGAGAGAATGATGAATACAGAAAGAAAAAGCAGAGAAAGTCTGTTTTACTCTTAAAAGTCAACAACAAGAGAAGGTGAGAGCAGTTTTAATCTTAACTATTATTTACAGTTATCAAGTTCACAGCTCAGCAGCTGTACATCATGTATAAAACATACATAAATACCTTTATGTATGGCCTTCTTTTTATCAGATGCTAACTATCTCCTATCTAACATATGACCTTATTACCTAGACAAGTTTTTTCAAGGAATACAGTAAATTATACAAGATGTCTTATTTCCTTTCAGTCCCTCTTTTTTTTCAGCTTTTAGTGAAGACTGGTCTGCTTTCTGCCTTGATATTTGTAAGCAGCCACTGCTAGGAAAAATATTACTCAATTTCCTTGTTTCAGAATACATAGGAGACTTTCCTGGACTAGTCCAGTGAAACCTAAAACCAAACAGCAGAACCTTTCCTTCTTGTATCTGTTTTTTTCACAATATCATCCATTTGCAGAAGTATTTCACATACCCTTTCAAACAGTATCTGCTAGAGCAAAACATCATCAGCAAACTATTAAAGGTACAAAATAACAGGACATTTACCATTTGCTATTGCATCATAGCTCTGGAGACACAAACATTAATTTATCATTTATCTTTGTAAGGAAACAATATTTTTAAATGCAGCAGTAAAGATGAAATCCAGAAGGCAATATCGTTATGCTTACGGGAGGCAGAAAGCAACAAGACATTTGATAAGCCAAATGCTGCCACTTAGTTTGAAACAATGAGGTCAGTAGGAAGTTTCTTCTATAGAAATAATTTGTCAAACATGTATTTTCTATCATCCTAACAGAGATGTGCTTCTAACTCTCCTTGGCCCAAAGGACATGTACCTTACACTGTGAAATAAAAGCAAAAAATTACAGGTCTGTTACCTAGTATTCTATTTTGACATTATTATTATTAAGAACTAATAGAGCAGGAAACTGTTCCTGAATCTCTTCTATAAATTTGGATAAGCAGGTCAATCTCTGCCACGACTGTCCCCAGCAGCTGCTGCAGTCAAGCCAGGGACAGAAGAGCTGGGACAGCGTTCTGTGCTCTCAGTGCTCCCCCTGCTGCTGCCCAAGCTGCTCTCAGGGGAAAATGCCTGAGGTATGCAGAAGAAAAAAGAGCATTATGGCATGACATATAACACAATCAGTTTTTATTTTTCTACAGCAGCATATCTGCATTAAGCAAATATGCCCTTCTGAGATTCAGTAAGGATCCTGAAAAGGAGGCGCCTCAATTATGACATACATCCTATGTCTCACACAGAGTGAAAGGTTTTGGAAATCTGGGCACACCTTTCCCACACCCCCAAGGCCTTCTCCCTATTAATGTTTTTCTGTTTCCTATCCTCATTATCTTGTCTTTCACCTTACACTGCATATCTGCTGCCATTCTTTCACAAACATGTTCCAAGTCTGCATCTCTTTCAGTCGCTATGAGTCTGGGTAGAGTTTAACTGCACCTCCTGTATTCTGCAAAGGAGTATCAGGAACACAAAGATAGTCTTGTACTTACAGCAGTAGAATGATGGAGAAGAGTACTCGGTACCTGCCTCTGCCTCAATCCCTGTGGGATGCTAGGCATGTCATTTCAACATCTCCAAGATCATCAGTTAAGTTTGTGTTCCTGATCTGCTGGCTATGCTGAAACTGAAGGCAAGTTTGCACAAATGCTACATCAGGAATCACCTTGGGAGACTGTGACTATTCTCAGAGGTACATGAGCCTAAGTACCCTGCAAACCCCAGCTCTAGCAGCCCCAGATGTGGAATCTTGGTCTTTACACCACTGCACATCAGCCCAGCTGCATGTGATATTTTCTGACTGGGGCTCCAAAAGAAACACCACATCTGAAGCGGTTACACCCTTGGAACTCAAGATCACAGTGATATCTGATTCTGAGGAGAAATTCCTGTCACTTGAAGTCAGTAGAGTCAAGTAAAATGACTGCATGTAGCAAACACAAAATGTATTAACTTCAGGCAAATGTGATTAATTCACATACATGAGGAAAACTACGTGGTTGTGTAGCTTGTGTAGTGCAATTGACACCTACCATGATGAGCACCCCAAAATAAATCACTGTCTCCAGAAC
Source organism: Urocynchramus pylzowi (assembly GCA_013397555.1). Lineage (NCBI taxonomy): Eukaryota > Metazoa > Chordata > Aves > Passeriformes > Fringillidae > Urocynchramus > Urocynchramus pylzowi. The sequence continues at coordinate 803,739 of VZRH01003772.1, read as the reverse complement.
AGGATCTGACACTATACAGGAAATACATCCTGGAACCAAATGGCAAGTACAATGCATACTGAATAAGGTCAACATTTTAAGTAAAAATGAGATTATAAAATGAATACATCTGGACATGTATTGAAAGTAAAACATTACATTTGAAATTTTTAATTCATCCTTGCATGTAGCATAAATAACAAATATTAAGATGATTCTGAATCTTTGCACTACTCTCTTAGAAGGATGCAACCATTCATAAAAACAAAAGTTTTAGGATTTAAAAACCTAATAGGTGATTTGTTCTCTCAAGTGATCAGTTACAGGACCCAAAAAAACAGCCTGAAGTTGTGTCAGGGAAGGTTTAGGATGGATATCAGGAGAAGGTTCTTCACCCAGAGGGTGTTTGGGCACTGAACAGGCTCCCCAGGACAGTGGTCACAGCACCAGCCTGGCAGAGCTCAAGACGCATTTGGACAACACTCAGGCACAGCGTGTGAGTCTGGGGGATGGCTCTGTACAGGGCCAGGAACTGGACTTGATGACCCTTGTGGGCCCCTTCCAACTCAGAGTATACTGTGATTTAATATAAGTCATTTGTTTAATCTATGGATTAAGCTACTGCTCTATAATGTATCAAAACATAGGCACTTCCATAACTTACTCCACTCTAATATATGTGTTTGGGACAGGACTGAACTGCCAAATTAATTTCTCTTTCTTAACATTAGCTAAAATAAAGTGAGCCTGTGTTTTAAATACTTGTCTAGCTTTGAGCACACAGCTAATACTGATAAATCAGACTATCTGCACATTTAATTTTAAAAGTTTAATATTAAAGCATTTCAAGTGCTTTACTTTACTATGAAAAAGAACTTAGCACATGAAGCATAAAACCCTAAAATAGAATTCACTCAGGAAGTAATACAGACTGCAAGAACACTCTGCTACAGAAATGCGTTTCTAGGAATGCCTTTCCATCCCACAGGCATAGTAGATTTGACCTATGCTGGTATGTAGGAAGGGTATACACAAATATGGGCTGTGCAAAAAGGGAAGGAATTTGGTACCTTTTTTTTTTGAGTCTTGAAATTTAACCACAGGAACAGTTGCAATTAAGTTAATGGAATTTCTCATGTTAATGACAGACTTTTGCATCTCTCTGAATCAATATGCACATGACTCACTCCAAAATGTGACTCACTGAAAAACTCATGTACCAGATGAAAAAGAAGAAACTGATAATGAAGGGCATAGGAGCCCACAGAAAATCAAAATCAAGTGTTAATAATTTTAAAAGTATTAAATAGAATTAAAGGCTACAGAATATTTGCCCTTGCATAAAGGAAAAAAATCATAATTCAAAGTAATGTCGACCACTTTTGGCTTTAAATGTCTCAGAGAAAATATTGCTCAGAGAATAGCTACAGAGGCATCTCTGTATTTAACAGCCCTACACCATCTGAATGTTATCATATAACATTTGAAAATCCCAGTGCTATGTAATTGCCATGAAAATCAGTTGTAAACCATGCATTTTTCCATTTTTAAAATTGTGAAAGAGAGGGTGGGTAAGTGGGTGGCAGTATGATGAAACTTACAGAAAATACATTATTTATCATGGAATAAAGCAGAAGGAAGAGAAATTAAAGGAGGGGAAAAATCAGGTGGCAAGAGAGTAGGCAGAAGTCACAACTCTATTACTCCTCCAGTGCACAGTTTTTTATTTAGCACACATATTCTCTGTAGAAATGTGTCAATGAAAATGCAGTTATTATTCCATTAAGCCTCTGTTGCCTTAATAAAGAACATAAAATCATAACTGAATAGAAAAAAGGCCATCTAAAGAAGAACTATATGCAGTACTGAGTTAGTAATCTGAAGGTGAATGATGGTTAAGAGTGGACAATCAAAAGAGCTTTGAAGAACATTTTTGCTAGATGATTTACAGATCCAGCAGTAATAAATTACTAGTGGTTTGCCATATTGGCATCCAAGTGCTAAACATAATGTAAACACAACAGAGAAGAACAGTTGACAGCTGAAATGTTTTAGAAGGCTATAGAAGTTGAAGGCCTGACTGGAAAAGATCAGCCAAAGAGGAATCTACCTTTTGTTCTCAGAAGCACAAGCAAAGGCTCAGACTCCTCTAGAGGGGCTGAAAAGGATCACACACACACACCACACCACCACACCCCCCCCCAATCAGAGATGCAGAATACTATCAACTGGAGAACAGCTCTCCATGCAGCCTGATTTACATGGTATGTGGAAGCAGCATTCAAAATCATCTTCACTAGGAAGGCAAAGTCTTTGCTATAGCCAATAGGAAAATCTGCCAGTGTGAAGTTCACACACTGCAAGTTGCTGCTTTTTTCTGTCTTATATAATTAAACCAGTGATGTCACTGCAGTCACCTCAATAACCACTACTGCCAGAAGATGTAGGACAGGGTGCTTTTTCTCTGCTAGCTCATTGGTACTGTTTCCTTTTGCCTGTGGTAGATTCAACACTGCACATTCAGATCCACTGCAATAAAAGCACACCTTTATGTTCTTTTCCAAACACATTCTTAAGTAACTGAAGACTTAATATTTAAATTCCTTTGCCAGCCAGTCATAATATAATGCCTTAGAACTCCTATAAAATACAGACAAACAAGTCAGTCAGCAACCTGCTTTTATCCATAACTCCTGTGAAGCACTGTATTTCTTAGGAGGTATCAATGACTAAATAAGCAATTATGATCTGTTAAAATTATTTAGATTTCTTAAAGGAAATACCACTAACAGAGACAAAGGCAAGGCAACAAATATTCCAATACCCATAAGAAACTATTAACAATTGAAAGAAAGACCAGCATAGCAATAAAAAAGTAATTCTATTTTAATATGATTTTTGTCTAAGTTTGAGAGGCTGTATTGAGGCTGCTTCTTTGCAGATTGTGAACAGCCCATATTTCAGAGATATTAGGCAGAGCACCAATATCAACAAAAATAGTAGTGGTAGCATTAATGCAAATTGCCTAATCTCAAATAATTACTGAAGCACATAAAATTGAGGAACCTCTCCTGAGATTTTCCCTCATGACACTAAACTGAAATTTACGGTAAGTTTAGGAAGGATAGATGCCAAGAGAAGAGAAATCTATTTTTGAATAGCTATTCAAAAATTGTGTAAGTCATTCAACCTTCACATTTCTCTGGAAAAATAAAGAAACTGGTACAAAGACCAACACGTGCATCATGTGACACAACACAAGTAAATCTGATTTCTGATTCTAATCTCAGTTTAAAAACTTATACCACTGAACTCAGGCAAGGATTCCAGCTATATTAAAGTCACAGAAAATCTAAGGTGTGTGTTTCTAGCACATTCTTGATGTACATGGGCAAACTTTTCTAATGCATAGTAAATATCAGGCACTTGCCCTTAACTGAATTCCTTGAGATATTATATTTAATAGAGGTATAGGAATCTGGCCCAGCATATTTTTCTATTCATTTTCTACTTGCTAAGCTTATTAACAGGGGCTGGAAAAAAATCTGTCATCAGAATCCAATGAAACTCTATGTTATGAATAGTCAACTTTCAAGACCTAAGGACAAAAATACTGAATTTATTTTATATGCCTATTATAAAACAAATCTGCTTGTTGCCATTAGGATAGAATAAAAATGAAATTAAACAAGTAGTCCAAACAAACTGCCCAATGCTCTAATTTCAGCTACTAAACAATTTTTAAAGAGAGCATTATTTTGTATTAGCTTGTCATGGGTGGTCATTTTGCCCTGAGAAATATGGCACGCTATTTACCATTAGCATTATTTGTATACCTCTTACTAAGAAGCAAAGAAAGAAAAGCAAGATTGCAGCTTCTAAGAAAGTACCTACTTAGCCAACTTCAAAAGAATCATTGAATAAAATATAGTGAAACCATACTTTAATTCCCACCCCTTACTGGATCCTGTAGAAGTTCACATTGCTCTGATAGATTAGCAGGCTCCATCTTCTGGTTACACCACTGGGATAAAATGATGCTGTTCCACTCACTACAGAAAACAACTGAGACATACCCTTATAGTTCTTACTTTCCTCATGCCTTTCCTGTCAGATGGTGATCATCAGGCTTCACTTCAAGTTCCAAGCTTAGTGACTTTATTCTTACACTAATGGAATAGACATGAAACCAGTGTTGACTTGAGTTATAGACAAAAAACATTTCATTTTTTTTCCCCTCTACTGTTTGTAACTTCATGTGTAGGTATAACACTCATTTATTCTGAGGTCACTATGTATAATAAAGAACAATCAAACCTGCATTGGTACCTGCTGACAACTAAAATATTATGTAAATTCCCATCTCTTTAAATGCAGAAACATCAAAAGCTAAAATGTTCTAGTACAATTGATTTTTGTTTAGATTGCAGAATAGATTCGCCTCCTTTCCTTATTAACTCAGTTATCTTTTCCCTCAGGTGAATATCTACATACAACTGTGAAAAACAAGTTTTCTACATATCTAAGCTCAGTCTTCTTATATCCTACCAAAAGCAGTTTTTCCAGAGAGCAAAAAATATGTTTTCAGAAATGAAAAGCTGATTGTACCTAAATGTCAGCAAAGCCTTTCATATTCCTTCTAGACCTGGTACATTATTCCATACTCTATTAATCAAATGTGATAAACCAATACACCTTTGGAGTATCAGCATTGCTACAGGTGATGCTCTAAATCACATAGGCAGAAAAGGTATTTTGAGAAAACCAAAGAAGACGAAAAGAACTTTTTGTTCTCACGTGAAGGAGAATCTGAAAACGTGATTCTGAGTGGAACACTGGAGAACAGTCTGAGGAGAGGAGAAACCCAAGGGAAATGGAGGATAGAAGTCCGTGACAGATTTTTTTTTTTTTACAGACTTCTAAGGAAGATCAGTGTTTGAGGGAAGCACCTCTGGTTGCCAATAACTTAGTGTTCCTGATGATTTGGTTTTATAATAAGATCACAAAGAGAGAGTTGCTGTAAACATTAAAAAAGTCACCTGTCTGGGTGGAAATCTCACAGTATTATCTTTTCATTCTGTTCTCCAGAAGTGACTGAAACTCTCTTGGAAGGTCCCAAATTAATGTGGAGACTGCAGGTTAAGAATGGACATCATGTTATACACTACTGAATACTCCCAGGATGTCGGACCCCGAGGGTATTGAAAGAAATGGAAAAGAAGGGGTTCTGCTATGCAGCACTGGCAACAGTGGCAAAATGGCACAGGCAGCTCAGGGATGTTAAAAAAAAATCATGAAACACAGATGAGAAAGAAGGTTCTCTAAAGCACTGAATAACATATTAAAAATATACTTAATGCAAGCAAATATATTTCATATTGGGAAGAAGATTTCAGGATCAGTTCTGATAGAGTCCTCAGATCTTGGATAATCCTACTAAGATTAGTAGATTTCTTTGGCATTCATCTAAGTATAATGAAACAGAGATAACTCTTCAAATTACATATGTGCTCAGTATTGAACTAAAATTGTCCTTGTAAAAAAAAAAAAATCTACTGTAGTCAATTTGATAAAACCTATCAAAAAGAATTTTTGAGTAGAAAAAATTTTACTAATCATTGGCACAGCACCCCAAATGTACACACAGCTTTATAACCATAAAGACAAACAAGCTCTTTGATCTGAAAAGCTTGTATTATAATTACTTTATATGGAAAAAATCCTAAACCCATATCCAAGATCCTTATGTAAAAGATTCAGCTGAGATGAAAGGGCCCACAGCAGGGCAAGTGAAAGTGCTTGGCAGCATGGAAAGACTTACATAAAAAATAAGAAAATGCTAAGATTATTTAGTCAGGAAAAAGCAAGCTTCATGAAAGAACAAGCCTGAAATATTGCAAATTATGGAGGGTGTGTACAAAGCATTTGTTCTTTTCTACTCTATCAGATTTTACCATATAAGAATAAATGGAAGCATATACTCAGCCAATAAGAGAAAATGCCTGTGTCTAGAGCACACATACTGCAAAACAGCAATACAGGGTTTTACATGGTGGTAAACAATGTGACAGACTGGAGGAAAAGGATTAGAAACCTTTAGGCTTCACCACTGCAAGCTAAACACATAACAGCATTCAGAGAGATGCATTTGTCTGTAAGCTATTTTCCTGCTAGTATCTGATAGTCAAGGAATTTTCCACACACACATAATTGCACAGACTCCTTAAATATTCCAGAGAATCATTCTAGTAGAAAAAAGAGTAGGTACTTTTTAATGCAGATTAAATGGACTGGTGGTTTGGCCAGCACATTCCCCTAGTTATACTTAACTCCATGTAGTTTAAATCATACTAAGTGTTGTCATGTTCAGAGATTTTATATTCTTAAACAAGCACTGGCTTTCTCACAGGGTAGGTCTGTGCAGCTCGCTGGAGGATTGGCTAGGAATCCTTCTACCCAAAATCACAGCAGCAGGGAGCTGCAGGTTAATTTAGTCAGCTGTGAAGCATGATACCAGGCAAATTAGTCTATGCAGAGTTCCACACAGCTGCTATTAGGACCCTTCCAACATAAATTTTCACAACACTGTGCTGAAGCATAGCCTAACCTACAGATACAGAATATAATATTTTTAATAGCTACAGAACACAGGCTAGGAAAGGATACATTTAGAACATCTGAACTCCCCTTCACTAGGTAGCCTAAAAGAGGGAGCAAAAATTTGTATCCAGTTGGTTTCCCTCTGCTTCTTTGTAATCACCAGCTCATGTTTAAACATAACTTAGAAATAATTTTGTAAAGTAGTTTATGGAAAGTATATAATTCCATGTTGACCAAGTGGATGTTTGGTACTGGATGTCCCATTATAAATATCTAATAAAAAAAAGTAGCAGCAGCAACAGTCCTGAGTGGGAAATACTACTGTGTGCACTAGAAATTGGGAGTAGCAGATGGTTTTTAGTTGGGCGGTAGCTTTTAAAATAAATTTTTAAAGTTATATAATCTTATCTTCAGAGTGTGGGTAAACCTTTCCAACAAGGGAATCTCAAAAAGTTATGTTTACATATCCTGGGAGAGATGGCCTCCATACTTTTATTTCCCATAGAAATAAGAGTCAGTATATGCTTGCAAAACAGGATTCATAACTGAACTGGGTGAAAGAGCAACTTAATGCAAAATTCTTGCAACATCAGAATTTGGCAATACTTAAATTATCTAACACTATCATAAAGAAGGAATTCAGTAAAGGAACAATATTCCAAACACTGGCTCTCAATACAATTTTCTTCCTTTTTTTAATACATCATAAATACCTGCAAAATGCATTGAAGCTTTATTATCAAATTCACCAAATGTTATGATAATAAATAATTTAAGTTTTATCTGTTTCTGTCCTTGAAGCCCCATACAATCAGGCCTGATTATCTTACTATTCCCTAATGAATAAGAAACCAAAATTGTTTTGGAAGGTGTTTTTACTGTATCCTCATTAGTAAGCCATTGTACATACTTCTGGCTTGCTCATCATCATTTTTCTGTGAAATTTTGTATCCCTCTCTCAATAATGCATGCATGCAAGCGTGAGGTGTTTCTAAAGGCTCAAGACAATAATTATTTTACTCGAGCATATTTGGTCACTCTTAGCCATTATATTTCAATCCAGCTATTATTTATTTAAATGTTATGTTAAAAGTAAAAACCAAAACAGTATTCTTGAATAATGCTACTAAATAGTTCACATCAATATTCTTCAACAAGTTCTAGCAAGTATTACTTTGTGAAATAATTTTTTAAAAATTGTGTGCTTTTTATAAAAAAAATAATTGTTCTTTTCCTCAGAGAAAAAAAAAATTAATTAGAATAACTGACTTCTGAAAAACCATGCATAAATTTTATCCACCCTAGTATATTCTATTAGTCAACTTCTTTCAAAACCACATAATTCTATGCTTTTGAATCTCTCCTTAGATATAAATCAGACACAATTATAGTTTTATTGCTGTTATATAGCCTCATCTTCTTGATATTCTGACATAAGAGTAAAAATTGTATCTCTGAATATGTACCATCATTGTTTTCAGCAATATTATTATATTTTTACGTATATTTTTTCCACTCTCTCAACACACACAAGTATCAACTTCCCATTCTGGATGACAGAATTAAGCAGAAACTGACATTTATATGCCTGTGATGAAATCCAAATCTTTTCCCTGAGACTACACAGAACCTTTCCTCATGTTTAAATTTAAATTACTGCTGCCAGCCTTTATTATCTATTATATAACTCCATTAAATTTAAACAGATATGCTGCTGCCACTTCTGTGAAATCCCTCTGTAGTGCAGTTACTACATGGTTTTACTATCTTCAGTTTAAAAAAAAATAAATTAGGGGCATCTTAAGTCTCTCAGCATTTATGCCATGCAATTAAGCAAAATCCTTGAACATATACTGCGCTTTTAAGAACACAGAAAACTCTCAAGAACTGTTTCTTTAATCTAAACTCGTGTCACAAATCCAAAGACAGTAAGATATTCCATTTGCACTTGAAAAATCAATAACACGTTTTTTTTATTATGCTTCTGAACACAACAGCATAAATGTAAAAGCAAACATTGCAAGCAACCACCTACTACACAAGATTAAAGAGACTGTTTTGAAGAATATACTTCAATTTGGAGCCTCAGTTCTATTGAAGTGGCACATTTTAAAATTAGTTTTAGTTCAAAAAAATCTCAGGAGCTCTCAAAAAATATGGAATAGTTATGGTTTCTACATGAAAAGAAAACCACACTTTTCAAAATAAGGATGGAAATAAACTTTTGAATACAGAGTAAGGTGAAGCCTTTTTAAGAGACAATTTTAGAAAAATATTTTTCAAATAAAACATCAAGTTCATGAAAGAAAAAGTCTGAGATTTATTGTATCCAACATGTACATCTAGCAAATGTATATATACACACACATGCAAGTGAAGAAGTTCTTAATCCCTAATTTTTGTTTTGCAGTCAAAGGTTATCCAAAGCAAGGAAAAAGTAAAATATTCTTTGATATCCATAGGAATTTCTAACATGTACAAAAAGCCCATATTTTTATTTTCTGATATTATTTTTTTTAAAGAACACAATGTGCAAATACATTGCGATATAGACGGTGTGCTTCTGGATTTAATTATACAATTAGAATTATTTGTCCTGGCATGAATACATACACAGGAATCTCACACCTGACAGGAAACTGATAATGATCTTAGAATGCCATGGACAGAGGAATCTAAAGCAATTTTCTTGCTGGAGCTCAGGAGTCTCACAATACACATTTTGACAGTCTTCTGTTCATTTTCCTGACATGCTTAATTTTTCTGGATCCCTGCTTTGTACATTATACAGATTTAAATTTTCTTGCTTGCAGTTCAATTCACACAGATTCTTTGAATGTACACTTGGTGTGTAACCTCTTTGCCATGATACACATCTAAATTTAGTCCTGATGTTTTAGTTTGTAATTTAAATGTATGTCATGATATTCCATAAATTTTTCTCCTAGAGGAATTTAAGGTGTTCATTTTGAAGCAGTTTGGACTATCAACTGTGTTAAAATGCACAATTTTAACACAGCAATGAAAAAACTTGGAAAACTCTTATATAAGATGGTTGCTTTTGTTCTTGAAATTACTGAACCAGACTGCCATCTATTGGAAAATAAATATTTTTTTAAATTATACTTAAAAAAAACCCCCAAACCTGAAACTGCAATCACACTTAATTCAGCTTGAAAAGGAAACATCTTAGTTAACTGAACTATGATAAAATCAAGGACTTTCCTATTTTTTTTTCCACCTCATATTTTCTGAAATACGTTTTGAAGCACAGCTGCTTTTCTGACTCACAGAACAATCAAATTCTATTGTTTTTTTGGACGATTTTTATCTAGGGAACATAGAAAAACTGTAATATGTCAGGATTGAGCAATACACAAGTATAAAGTTTCCCAAGCTTGCCTATGTAGCACCAGTCAGGGCCTTCCACACCTTTGCATACATAGGTCAACTAAAAAGTACATTCAAGCACAATGACCAAAATGGGAAATACAAAGACAGGAACTGGAGACACAAATCTATGAATCGACTGTCAACCCCACCCAGCATACAAGTCATTAAGAAATACCAGGAATTACAATTAAAATGATGCATAGCTGTATGAACACCTTTTGGAGCTCTCCCTGAAGTAGAATTGCAAAACTGTATTCAATCTGGCCTTTAATTTTGTGGAGACAATGAACAGGGGCTCGTTGCATGCTATGTTGTAATGCACATGTTTTAATGACTGGTAAAGACAGACTAGGAAACATGGCATTAATATTTTGCATGACAGCACACCAAACACAGCCAGAGTGGCAAAAGAAAACCTTTAAATTCTGACATTTCCAGTGCAGCCTTGACTTCCTTTAGTTTATCCTTTATAATGTACTCTTCAAATTGAAAGATAACATTAACTTACTCCCATCTGACTTTCTTCTGTTCAGCATTCAGTCTTTTCCACCCTCTTCATTAATCATTCCCTCCCATTCAGGAAGCTAAGACAATCTGCTCTTCTGTCACAGCTCCCCTTTCAACTTTTGGAAGGGAAGCATCCGGTGGGGACATTTTCACTCATCTCCAGATCTGTTCCTATTCATGTCTACACTATGGGTCTACTGTTACTGTCCTTACTTCCACTTACTGCTCCGTTGTGCTCTCCCACTCCCAGATGTCATGCCCTCTAGTCCCCAAGATCCTCATCATCAATTTTCCTAGTCAGCTCCTCCAAGTCCCAAAGAAATTTAACAGTCAAAGCTGATTAGTAATTTGGAACTTGGAAGACTAAATCAGTTTCTTTTTTCTTTTTGTTTTTTTTTTTTTTTCACCTAACCTCAGAGCTGTGCAAACTCTGCTTCCCATTTGACTTGAAAATACTGTAACCACATAAATCTCTGGGGTTTTAATGCCTTGTCACAAGTCACACACCTGGCTAATAGAAACATATAAAGTAATAAAAACACGCATTGTTTTCAATGCAAAATTTGATGAAAAGAAGCAGTTCCTTACTACAAACATTCCAGAACAACTTGTTATGTTGTTGGATGACTACCTGTCTAATAACACAGCCAATGGAGGAATGGATTCAAGTCTGTCCTTGACCTAAAAGACTTCCAACCCACTTTCAAAAAAAGTATAGAATTCTACAAGTGCTGTATCATTGAGCAACAAACCATACAAGATGCCTAATTGTTGAAAAGGAAGAGAATGTGCCTGTGAACAAGGCATCCAAAGCCCTGCTCTCCAAATTGCACTGGTATTTTTCCAGTGGCTGTACAATGCAGAAAAAATATTAGAAGGGCTCACAACCTGATGATCCATACTTTATCTGGGAGACTGTAAAACCAATGTTGAAACTCACCCCTATGCCATGGACAGAATTGAACACCACTTTTCCAGATGAAGCCTTTACTGTCAAGTTATTGTTCTAAAAAGCAGACATTCACACTACCCTTACACTAAACAAAATCTGTGAGTCCCACTGTTTCAAACAATAGAGGTTGGCAGTTAAAATTCAGGACAGAATTCCAGGCTGTGCATTCTGGGTAGACAGACACCCCTTTCTGCAGTCCCAAATCAACCATAACCTCATTTAGCCACAGCAGTTTTGGCCCCCTGAAAAGAGCCAATTGTTAAAAAAAAAATGCTTTGAAATATACTCTCCTTCCTGATGCCTTCTCTTTCCCAAGCCTATGCTATCCTCAGGAGATGGCTCCTGATGCTCCTTGCTCTAGTTTCATAAGTTTATGATCTACAAGTTACTATTCAAATCAGAAATTCCCCAGTCTTGGCCCCCTATTTCTCTGAACAATAGCATGATGCAAAAAATTCAGATGTCTCCAAACAGCCAGTGCCTTTGCAGAATCTCCCTAAGGGTCACAAATTGGCATGACTTGGGATTTGGAAACTTTTCAGATTGCTGAAATACATGAAGTTGAAAAGCCTTCAACAGTCATCGTCTCTGGAATCGACATTAGTTCAGGAAATGGCACCACTAACACATTATCAACAGGGAGCAAACTCCTACACCTCTTCAGAGCTGATGCCAGCACAGCCAGCAATGAAAGTTAGGAAAAAATCTGCTGATTGGAACCTGAAATAACTGCTCCTTCATGGAAGCACATCAGGTGTGGTTCCAGCCCTCTGTCAGAGCTGGTAACCAAGAAAGGCAACACTCGGTCCAGCAGGCAGAAAAAGTCCGTGCTCCAGACAGACTCCATCGGGTGTCCTGTGCTGCCCATACTTTCAAAGGGTCTTGGCATGTGCAGTAGAAGCAAATGTGAGGTGAATAAATGCAGACAACAGACAAGAACCCACTCAACCTATTGAGATTCTTACAGAAGCTTCCCATGGAGGAGAAAATTTAAGTCAGAAAAAGCTGCAAGAATCTCTCTTCTTTAATACATATCCAAGGAATCTATTTCTGACTCTCCACATCTATATACATCTTCACTTCTTTCTCTCTGTATCTTCATGTTCTTATACATAAATATTCATTTAAGTTTCTTCAGTCATCACTGTACTGTCACATATCTTCCTTGACTACACTTGCTGGTCCTGCCCCCAGAGCAGTTTGGCAGCATTCACCTTTGCAATCATTAATCATTTTCAGAGCTAAACATATCTCTTCACTTTAGTGCTTCTTCCCAATTACTCTTTCATGGCCCCTTACAGAGCATGTGGATTTTCATATCACCCATGTACTACACAGGGAGCCTAAACACAAAGGGAAGGCAACACCTGCCCAAAATTAAAAGATGTGTCAAAAATGCAAGTAACTTTAATTTTTTCATGCAAGGCAGCCAGGTAGCAACTGAACAGACTGAATAACCCTAAAATACATTAAAAAATTAAATGGATGCTTTAGAAGAAACAGGAAAATCTCACATCACAGTAAAGAGTCTTCTCCATACAGATCTGTATAGCTGGGTTTACTGCAGGGGAAAACATACTCTGCCCTCCATCCTAACTTCATGCTGGGAGCGCACACCCATCATCCTGACTACAGTTTTCTCTAAAAGAAAAGCTGGATGGCCCAGCAGGAAAGCACCATAAAATGCTTCAAACAGCCCCCAATTTTGAAGATTTGTTTCCACACCCAGTTCAATATAAAATATATGAAATATCTAAAAAATATATTGCCTAATTTACCTTTAAATTTCCCTGTCACAGAAATTACAGATTTAGTGTCTGAATACTTTCTATTCATATTGTACTTCATTTAGGCCTGAGCAGACAGATTTATATGGAATAAATTTTCTGCAAAACAGCTGAGAAGATTTAAATAGCAGTTAGCACCTAAATTCAGAGAGACACTAGACAAGTGTCTATAAAAAGATTAAATGGGATTAGTAACTTGTTCAAATTGAGTTCAATATGAGTTATGTATCTAAACATTCAAACATCTAGAAGGGCTTAACAAAAGTATCTACTGCATTTCAGGGCAGCTACACATCTTTATAAATCTCAATTTGTCTATATATGTCATAATAAATCCTTCAAAACATGAAAGTCTTTAACTTGCCATGATTTTCCTCACATAAGTGAGCATAATGTTTCTTAACTTACGATAAACATTAACTGAAATTTAGAACTTAGTAGTTTTCCTTTGTTCTCTGCTTCATTCCCTGGGCAATCACATTTATTTAGTGTCATGATTTAAGTTTAAGCCTAAACCAGCTGAAAATAGGAAACCTACTAAGGAAGAGAACTCAATTAAAAAAAAAAAAAAAAAAAAAAAAAAGCCTTGTTACAGTAAAGAAAAAATGAATCCTAGAGTACTTTATTCATAATATTAGTAGCAATGAAGTTATCTTCAACTGTAGTTGGAAATCACTGAAGTATCACAATCACAATTTTCTGTATTAGAAATTCAGTCTTCAATACCATTAGGCTACCACAAAATCTATAATAAAATGTAGGGAAAAAAAATTCAGGATGTTTAGCTGGTTCTTTTGGGGGCATATCTGATCAGATTGTGTTAACATTTAAGTATTCAGTGGAGTATTGAACCTACTGATCTCCAGTGATTTCACAAAAAAACCCCTTCCTTGCCCTTGCCATGCTCAAAACAAGTAACCTGAATGTATTAGTAGTGACATAAAAAGCCATTGTGAGGTGTGGTAAGCAATACCTTTGAGAAATGAAGTGAACATTACATTCTAAATCTGTAAGAAGCACATGTTATATTTTTTTATTATAATGTTAACCTTGTACTATTCTCACTCTTTTATTTCTTTCTTGAATGTGCTATAAATAAATCAGATGTAACTGAATACATTGTCCTTGTATCCCATCTTACTTACTACATTAAGCTTGGTTTGGCTTCCACTGGTCATAAGATCTTCCTCTGATACTTTACTAAAATTTTCCAGATAATGGTCTGATAGTGTATGAGACAGATCTTCAAAAGAGTATTCCTTTTCTTGGCACAATTTGATTTCATCTAAGAGCTTTGATAATTCTCCAGTCACAGCTTCACCTTTAAAAACAGACACACCATTAGTCAGTAATTAGAATTCCAGGGTAATTTATGCCTAGAAAGGAAATGTACATTCTTTAAACTTTATTATCTGTTATTTTCCATACCTTATCTTCTAAACAATGATCTTCATGCACCATTCTCTGCTCAAAAATAATGGCATCTTGTTCCAGGCTAGGAATTTGCTTGAGGCAATCTGCATACTTCTGCATTGCCCTATACCTTGCATTTAATTAGAATGAATATATACTTACCCTTTCTATGCTTTCTAATCCTGAAAATTTATAGAAATAGCAACTATCCAAGAATGTAAAATTAATCCAGGAAAGGAAAGTTTCTACAAACATACAAAATCAATATCCCATACTCTGCATCGGGTTCATGTTTGCTGCTGTAATTAATTAATACACTACATAAGCTCTGTAAACTGTGAGTGACTAAGAATGCATATCTCCCCCATCAAAGCAGCTATGCCTTATGAATAATTCCTGCTCACTCTCCCAGGATTAAATGGAATGGTGGAAGAATATACTGGGCAAACCCTACATGCTTAAAACATGCCTTCCTACAGCAGTCTGTCAGAAACCCACATTTAGTGCATTCTGCTCTGTGTTTCATGTCTTCTCCTTAATTTATAGGACTTCTTTAGTTAAGAAATCTACCAGAACAGTAAGACAATAGGCTTTCTATGTCTATATGGAGGACCACTATTGGAAATAGTGGTAGTAATAAGTACTAGAATCACATGAGTGCTAACCATTCTGCAAATAATCCACTGGCAGCAGCAAGGCCTCCACAGACTGAAAAGCTACTCATTATGATCAACCACATTGGGTTCTGATAATGTACTGTGTGTGTTACACAGCTACCTTTAGTAACAGCAATGAAAAATGAAAAAGGCCAAGAGTTTCCAAGAGCAAGGAAGAAACACCTTTTTTTAACTAGGTTTAAAACATCATATTGGTGGAAATTGCAGTGCTTAGACTTGATAAAATACAGATGCTTCCACATTACTCCATCTTTGGAAATAAATTGCTGGAAAGGAAAAACAGAGTGAGCATATTAAGCTCAGCATACATAAACCAGACTTAAGTACACTCACATAACTACAGAATCCACTGATAAAACTCTATCTGCTTGGTCTAGAGCTCTGTTTGTTTCATTTTTTTTCATAGTTATTGTTTGCTATGCTAAGTAAATACAAGTACTCAACAATATATTTAAAGTATAACCATGGTCAGTTTTACAAAAATTTTCAGATACAAGCGCAGAAGTTAAATTAAAAGCATTTCATTGCTTTTTAAAATCTAACAGGAATTTTGCATTCCAAACTCTTGCTACTCTTTGTCAATGGTAGCTTCGCACAAAAATTGTAAATTAAGCAAAATTATAATCAGGTTTATTTGTATTCTGCTTTTTGATTAGAAAATTGGAATTATTCCAGATTAATATTATAACTAAAAATTGGAAATAAAATAACTAAATATTAAAAACTATTCTAAAATCATGATACAGTGTGCTATAAAGAACCAGAACTACTGCTTCCTACAGAACTATGTTCATGTCCCCAGTCCCACATTCTCCCACATATGGCCTGCAGTACTTCTTACTGGGCAAGAATGAGTTCTGTGTGACAAAACTGGACTGACCTGGGTGAGAGTGCACTAGTTGACTGGCTGATTGCAGCCAGAATACATAAAAGACAGATTTTGCCTATTTCTTTCAGGGCAGGTACTAATTAGGGTCTTTCACCTCCATCCAGCTCCCTATTTTCACGAAAGTCACAGAAAGGTAATTGATACTGCAATCCCTCTTCCAAAGTTGGTTTAAATTATCTGAAATTAGATTGTCAGTGAATGGCAGACAGATGGATGGGAAGCACGATCAAGTACAATTTCTCTATTTTAGTATCAGATTACACAATAGACAAGCAAAAGCCAGCTAGCATGTTTTACATCATTTATACCTTGTAAGAGGAAATAAGGAATGTGAGATCATGACCTTATTGTTAAAGAAGTAAAACATATTTTAAAAACATTTGCTACTTAATTTCAGGACAGACATTTCTATTGCACAGCTGGCTTCACAATCCTGCTAATCTCAAAGGAACTATTTATCTTCACATACCACATATGTGTTAAGTACCCCAATGGGAAATATTACTGGAACTACAGCATTTGTTCACTATTACCATGAAGATCATAACCTGACATGCATCAGGAAGCTTCATTCTCTCATGAATAAAAACTCTCCCAGTGAACATGTTAAAGAAAAAAAGAACGTTAAAAAAAAACCAACAAAAAACCCCAACAAACACAAAAAAATCACTACTAAGCAAAATAACACCACAACTCACACACAAAAAAAAAGAAACCAAGGACAGGCTCGGTTATTTGCCAGCAGTCAATGATATTCACTCTGGATGATTACTGAAGGCAGAAGTCAGGTTTGGTTCTACAGGAGGATGACTTTCATGAAAGACACCACACTCAGGAAATGCCCTGTTTTAGTGGCTGTGGCGTGGAAATAGTGAATCAGAACACAAAATGAAAGCACATGCAGACAAGTGACTGCTACAGTGTATGAAAGCTGTGTTAGAAGATGAATGGAAGAGCAGTACGTTTGCGAGCTTTGAAAGAGGCTTCCAAATGTGAAACAATTGGTAGAAGCACTCATTGGGGAAGATGAAGTAAATTCAATTTTTAACCCAAATGCGAACAATACCTGCAGAGTATTTCAACATATTTAGTAGTTTTGTTTTACTTGATTATGCAATGGATAAGGTCAGATAAATTAAAAATATTTAAGATCAAACAATGCAGTACATTGTAATCCATTAGTGGCTTGTCCTTTCTGAGAATACAGTTCCTTGCTCTTCTGTATGACATGGCTTACAGTGTATGTAATCAAGATAGGTGATTCATGGTAGAAAAAAAAACATACTCGATATCAATAACTTTCTTAATTTTTTTCCCACTTTGTAAATCTGTATGAATGCTAATATTGAAGAGAAATTCAGTACAGCTTTTGCATTCACAGAGTACATGTATTTACTTTTAGCTTTTGGAGACGGAGGAACTTCTGGGGACAAAACGCAAGACTGATGTTCTGCACATTCCAGTGGGCATTCCTCTGAAATACTTGCATTTCCTGTTTCCATATATTCTGCAAGTTAAAAATACAAATACACTTAAAAGTCCAAATTAAGAGGGTTTATTTAAATCAAAAGTATATTTTCTACTTAGTTTTTCATTAAAAACTTTTCAAATTTTCATATTACAAACCTGTAATAATAATTATTCATAATAATAATAAAAGTATTATGAATATTAATCTTGTCATTGGCAAACATTAATATTACAACCCTGTAATAATAATTATTCATAAACACTGCTGCAAGGCAGTCATTTTTTTAAAGTGTTGTAAAATACTAAAATGGCCAGTCCTCCAATCTGTGGAAACTGCTACAGAAATCCCATTGTAAGGGTAATCAGATGAGACCATCCCTGTGTTTTTCTTGTCTCCTTGAAATATCAACATAAC
The DNA here is from genome assembly GCA_013397555.1 of Urocynchramus pylzowi. Taxonomy (NCBI): domain Eukaryota; kingdom Metazoa; phylum Chordata; class Aves; order Passeriformes; family Fringillidae; genus Urocynchramus; species Urocynchramus pylzowi. Next base: position 785,657 of record VZRH01003772.1, on the reverse strand, counting down.
TGTTCTATTACATTATTATAGTTAAAAGAGACTTTTACTCTAAGTTTGTGGAGAGTTTTCTGTCAAGATATTCAGGATATTCACAATACATACAACGTAGATATTGTTAAGAAAGCCAAACACTCTGCTTGCAGCACAGATATAGTACCTGAGGAAAAACAAAAAGCAGTCCTGAAAATTTAGTTTAAAATAGCAGTCTAAAAAGCAGTGTGCTGAAATTTCTGGTTTTTCTCCTTAAAACTTCCCTTGCCCCACATTCTCAACAATATTTATAAAAACACAAAAACATGAAATAATGAATGTGCTGAACTTAAATTTCATTACTGTTTTTTCTTATAAATATCTACATTATTTTCATGTGCTTTTCTATACAAGCTACCTCAATGGAAGACCAAAACATTAATGAATTGCAGTGCAATAATAAATAAGAAATTAATTTATGCAATAGTGGCAACTTTTTTTTTTTTCAGCAGAGTAACTGGTTCTCAATTTGGGCAGTTATTCTGCATCTGCATTTTCTTGAGTTTATGAAATTGTTTAAATAATTTCCTTGTGATACCGACAGTAACAACAATAGCATATGTTGCAACACACACAGCACCAAAGTACAATAACATCTTTTATCAATATCACACTGAAAGACTCAGGAGTTTCTGGGAAGTGAAATCTCCCTGATTTAATTTCTACAGTCTTCAAATGCACTTGTTAAGCTTGCTGTTACTCATAATTAAATAAGAAATCCCAAAACCCAAATACAATCTGTGATAAAACAGACATCTGAGAAATTGAAATTGGAAATGGCATAGAACAGCATCCAGTTTCAAAATGTGTTGCAGATTGTCGGGGCATTTTTCAAAAAAAAATGGTATGATTTGAAAGTGCCATTTATTAAGTTTAATGACTGGCAGTGGTCCCTAGCATAATCTGTCATAAATTTCATCACGTGAAAATTTTGTGTTTGTGTGGGTCTGAAAGCAAAGACGAACTGTAGGAGTCCATGAGAAAACTAGCACCATGACAAAATGCTCTGAAATGTTTTCCAGCTCTGTCAGCAATAGTATTTGTCAAGATAATGTGCAAGATGAGGATAAGATAAAAAGGAAACCATTCCCAAAGAAAACGAAAAGAAAAAAGAAATTCATGTATGAAAAATGTTTGCTTGGTAATTATGCAACTGTCCAAAATCAAATGTAATTCTATCAGGTGAATGTTACAATTATTAGATTATTACAGCTATAATTAGCAGAGGAAATGAAGGAGATATTGTGAAGAACTCTAACCTTGTTGTCACATAATCGTGCAAGACTGTGGTTTTAAAATAATTCTCTATTTTTGTTCTTTGTCAGTCCCCACTTCCAGACCAATGGAACTTACCCCCTGAAGGCTAGTTCTGAAGAGGAAATCCCAAGTTCAACATAAGTCTTAAATACTTACTTTAAAAACCACAAAGTTCCTTCCAGAAAACCTTTACAGCTGGCTCTCACAAGGTATGGTACAAAAGGCTTACAACAGGCTGGCAGCATGCCAATATTATGAGGGCACAACCCTTGAAGCTTTGGGCTTTTGTGGGACTACTACTCCTAGCTTGATTTTATACTATTGAAAATTAAAAATTCTATTGAAAATTCTACCAGATACATATGAGACAAAGACTGAGCCTCAGTTTAAAGAGGCTTATAGTCTAGGTAAATGTATACTTACCCATAATACTGTCAGAAAAAGAGACACAGAACAGGTGCTCTGTATCAAGAGCCAAAGAAAAACCACACAAAAGCACCGGATGCTTTCACCAGCAGCTGCATTCTTATCACCTGCAGCTGGCTAGGAATCCATCTTCAAATCCTGCCCAAACTTACTGACTGCTGGGTGCTTGAGAGACTGCTCAGGCTGGATCATTTTTCTCAAAGCAAAAAGAGAATTCAGAACAAAGCTAAGCTTAGTGACTTACACCACTTCATGACTAGTGTCCCCATCTGTGATTTCACACAACTTTAGAGAAAAACTCATCATTCCTACCAAAGGGGAGACTAAAGGCTGTTTAGGACACAACCTGTCAAATTCAAAATAGGAAGAATGGACCATTTTACTTCACCTTACCCAGAATGAACTTTACAGCTCAGTGTAAAGTGAGGATCACTGCAGTTCTTAATACTAAGAGTTCAAAAAACTTGGTCTGTTTATTAGGATTGTTTTTTGTAGTTACAAGATTTTGTCAAAGCCCCAGTCAACCTAAATTGGGTCCTGTGCACAAAAAGTAATACCATAAAAGTGGTCACACAGCAGTGGAAATAGGAACAGTGGGGAATATAACTCAAGAAGGGAACAAGCTCTGGGAAGTTCAAACAGTTGAAACTCCAGCTTTCTTAGTTTCTGTAATACCCTTTAGGCCAAAGCCAAAAAGATGGGAAAGATTAAACATATAAGCAGAGAAACACAGCTGCCCCTCCAGCATGAAGAGAGCATGACCCAGCTCAGCTAGAGCTGCTCCTGAACTTCCAAGGAGTATAAAAGCACAACTTGCTTTAACTTCAGCTCCTCTTAGATCCTAATTTCTCACTGAGGTGGTAGGGTTAAGAATTTTGCTTTGTGTACAAACCTTAGCTTTTAGAGTAATGGTTACAGTCACCTCAGAAAACTTTTTATTTTAATGGAAAATAAAAAACCCAAACAACTTATTTTATCATTATTTTCTTTTAAATTAAATATAAGCTCCTTTCTTTTGTTTTTATACCCTACTTCACCCATGCCATGTGGTAGGTTAATACAGAATTCTTTCCAGAAGAATTTTTCTCTAAGGAGACCAAAAGGCTCTTTAAAACTCTAAGAAAACCAAAAAGGCCAAATTTGACCAGAATATAAAGATGAGCACTCACCCTTGTAAGCAGAAGACTCTCCAAGTAACTAGATCAGAGAAATAAAACTTATACAGAAACCAGTCCTCTCCATAGCCACTATCCCTGCAGAGGGGTGCTTACACCTCCTTCATATCTTCCAAAAGGGCAGCAATCTTCAGAAAAACCTCTGCCCTCCCTAAGACTCTTACAGAACCTGTCTGAGGATTCTGCAGCTCCATTGAGTCCTACCCCAGGCAGGAAGCTCTCAAAAAGCTCATCCCAAAACAGCTCACTTGCCCCCACGGGAAGGAACCCACTTGAGGCTTCGCGACCCAATTCCTCCTCTCTTTAAAGCAGCTGCAGTAGCAGGAAACTGAGTGGTAGCTACCATTGTCAGGGGTGCTAAGGTGACAGACAAGCTGAGAGGGAGGCTAGTTCACTTCAGTCTCCTGAATTTCAGAGGACAGCTTCTAAATGATTCAAGTTAAACTGAATCCCAGAGAAAGCTGAAATCCATAGATGTTTTTGTGCATGTGTTCAGGGAAGATAACAGAAACAGGCACTGAAGTACTTCTATGATTGTGAGATAGGTAAGGGTGCAGCTGAACTTTCAGTCTCAACAACAGTAGTTGAATTAATTCATGAATCCAGTCAAAGCTCTACAGTCTTTGCACAAGAGCCTACAGAAGAAGCTGAAAAGTCCCCATAAAAACAAAACAAAATGAACCCATAAACAAAACAAAACGAAAAATAAAACCAAAACAATGAAGAGGAATTGAGATCTCAATTATTTTCATCCCATGCAGCTGTAATTAAATCCTTGACTGAAAACCTATTCCATTCTTCCAGTGAGGCTGGCCTCCTGCACTCAAAGGAATCAAAGATCTACTTGTCCACAGAAAGAGCAGGAGAGAAAGAGAGAGTGAGGATACATAAAAAAACAAAACAAAAAAAAAAAACCCAAAAAAAACCCCAAACAAACAAAAAAACCCCACAAAAAACAGTGCTAATGTCACCAAAGCTATTTAAGCAGAGAGGAATAGAAAGGAGTTCTGGTTCTGCAACTGCTTATGTATTTTCCATTTATGAATAATTTGGTAACAGGTACAAACAATGTTAGGTTCCTAAGCAGCTTCAGCAGAAGAGAGGAAACAGTTTTCCTCTGCATCTCCCTCCATATTGTCTATGCAGCAGCATTTACTGGAGCTCATGCCATTTTTCATCTGTTTATCTACTATTGCCTTTGTTTCATAATAACAAGAATTCTGCTTCCAGAAATAGTAAAAGAGCAAGATTCTAATAGAGAGCATAGTGGGCTGTGGAGAAAGAGTTGAAAGACAGTGCAGCTCGCACCTGCGTCACGTTCACATGAGCTGAAACTAAAACACAGCTGGTTGGTTTAATTTTAGGCCTACTAGCCTTGGCAACATCCCTTTTATCTCCAATGCCTAATTATAAAAGCCCTAAGTGCCAGTACTGTTAACTGCTTCAGCACTGAGTGCTGTTGTTTCACTGCACCCATGAAATGCATCCAGTAGGCTGGCCTTGCTTGGCACAGTATCCTAATTCTCTCCTCTTCCAGTACATAGTACTTACACAGCTGTTTCTTCCTTACTACATCAAGAATCTAAACCCTAGTAAGTATTTTTAAGTGAGTTCAATGCTACTCAGACCTGATGAAGACACAGAAAATGATGCGACATACACAAAAAACATAGAAGTAAAACCTGAACTGTCATTTCTATTAATTCCAACTATAATTAACAGGCAGAAAAAAACATTTAAGTGTTGCATAGCTTACTCAGCCTTTTTTAGGCTGCTCTTTAAAGTGATCTTTTAATTTATTTTCCTTCTATCAGGTAATGTGCTAACATTTCAAAAAAGACAGCAGTCTTTGCAAACACAAAAAAAACCAAACCAAAACAAAAACAAAATCAATTTTTGCAGAAACTTCCATTGCTCTTTTCTCAGGACAGTAAGAAAAGATGTAAAATAAGAATCACAAGAATGCTAGGATCACTTCTAAAACCTCATGTGCAAAAGCCCTTGTTTTTTTAAACCTACAATCTGTAAAAAGTAGTTTTCTAAATATTCTTCAAAAGAGGGAGAACAATTTCTATCGACAATTCTTAAATTTTGGGAGGGCATTTATTCACAGGTGGCTACCAGCCCTATAGGATTTAGTATCAGCTCATGGGATTTAGTGTTACTACCTCCATTAACTGCTTCTAAACACAGAAATTAATTTTATCTCCTTCAAAGAAGTTTCTTATAAATAAAGCCAACTCATTTTCTTAATAAAAATTTCTTCCAACTCTGTTATCCCTCTGCATAACAGACCCACCAGTACTACCAGTCACATTTTTTCCTTGTCCATTTCTGCCAGTGTGTTCATATGCATCTTTCAGCCTTTGTTTTATATTTTGAAAGCTAATGTTTTTTAACAGGGACAAATACTATTCTATGTTAGTACTATAAACGGTAAAGTGACACTCAGAACAGTGCAAAGGGGAACCAGAAAAAATTAATGAGAAGGCTTGGTGATAAAATCTTAGTCTATCCTGGCAACAAGGTGAAAGAACAAATCAATGCCACTATGTCTGCATAAAGCACAAAATTAGCAAGAAACTTAAAAAATCTATCCAGTAGTTGTCTGACATCATTAATTTAATTTCTTTTTCCTATAATTCTACATGAAAGAGCCATGTAAACTGCTCTAGACAACCATCTGAAGACAGCAGCCTTAACAGGAATGTATTTGGAAGCCACTAAATCTCTCTTAGTAATTGCCCTTTCTTTGCATGGAATTCATTATGCACTGAAGTCAAACTCAATTACAGTACATTCAGGATTCCAAAAATTCTAGTGCTTCACTGATTTTTCAGCTACAATAGGAAAAATACCCACACTTTAGTGAAGAGTATAGTCAGCTATCTTTTAAGAGGAGGGCAGGTCAACTGTATAATCAGTAGTGCCAGTACTGAATCCTGCCACTCCTGATTTTTTCAACTTCAGCTCAAACTTTGATGGATAAAGATTCAGTGAAAATTTTGCTGATGAAAAAGAATCTATGTAAGTTCCCCAAGTGAGTTCTGAAGGAGCTCCTCAGGTTGTCTTAAGAGACAGAATGGCATCTTTGTAACCATTTTCCATTCTTGCACATCACTTCTGATTATAGGCAGAGAGCAAAAATAAACAGCTGCTCATTACAAGACAGTTTCATCACACTAATAAGAGATGAAACAACTAAGCAGTCACTTTTATACTTCAAGGCACACTTTTGAAAAAACTGCATGTCAAAGTAACAGAAAGGACTGAAATCAATATATTTCTTTTTCTGTGAGTGAGTGGTAAAGACTGATGGCAGGTACTGATCCATCAACATGAAAAACCCATGAGAAGGGTTGTGGTGTTTTATCACTCATAGAGCAAAGGTACTTAGAAAAAAATGTTCATCAGTGGGGTTGAGACTGCAAGGTTATCACAATAAAGATAAAATCGAACAATAAAGCAGTAGCAAAATTAAAATTAGCTTAGTTGGTGATAGGATTTTATGATGAATCTTAGATTAATACCTGAAGGGTTATTGATTTGGATGTCTAAGAAAGTGGGAGCTCTGACTGACCCTTTTCCTGCCACTGAAGAAGTTCCAGTATGACATTAACCCTCTTTTCCTCTACATGGTAGTATGTTCATGCTGCAGTTCTGTGAGGACTTAAAGGTTGAAGCTTGAGTCTGACTCAAATTAGAAACTCCCTTCTGCTGACAGGGGAAGTCCTGTGTCCCCCACACATCTCTTCCTCCCCACTTTTCAATGCACATTACTGTCAGTTACCTATGACAGAGATAACTCTGAGACCTGAATCACACAGGAGGCAAGCTAATTAAAACCACAGAAAGCATAGTCATAGATTTTTAATATTACTTTTCATTATTTTATATATATAATAAATATATATTTTGTATTCTAGCAATTAGTGAACTGAATCAAGTCACTTTGAAGTCTCATGTAAATGGGAAATATGTAGGTGGAAGTAGGGGAGGAGGAAGAGGGGAATTGAGGGAAAAGGCAAAGGAAAATAGGAAGAAGGGAGAGAGGGAGACCTCAAGGCAAGCTGTTAACTGGTTCAGCTCTAACATGAATCTGCTCCTTACAGGAATATCTCTCCTACAGCCTGCAAAATTTTCATTATACTTATAGGAACTTTGTATCTTCAGTCCATCATCTTACTGGAAAACTTTATGGAAGCTGGTCAACTATTTTGGAAGTTATTCAGAAAAGAAATGACACAGTATGGCCACATGACCTCATTTTCTCTAAGAAATGTTCTTATAAATTACAGTTATGAGGGAGCCTATCATGTGTAGAACCAACACTGAACTGATTAAAATGGCTTATTTAATGGTGGGAATAATCAATACAGATGAAGATGCAGCACTGATACCTGCAGGGACCTCCTCTGTCAAATGCACTTAATGAAAGTCTAAGCTGAAAATGCAGGGAACAAATTTCATAGAAGAGAAAAAATTACGTTTAACCCTGAGTTATGTTGTAGTTCATGTTTCATCACTTTACCGCCATCTTCCATCAACCTAACACCATGAAAGTAAGATGGGGAATGAGAACAAATGCATGTACAAAAAACTTATTATTTCTCCTATAACAATAAGAAATACTGTCTGGTTTATTTATTTTTTTTTAATTTAAGAAAAATGAAAAAAATTATTGAAATTGTTTGAAAAATTATCATCATCTTTGAGTCATTTAGTTGCTACAAATCAAGCATTTCAATTGTAGGTGATCATTACAATTTAATGGAACTGCTATTGGAATATTACAATATGTTATGGTGTAATGAAGAATGTTTAAAGACTAAGTATAAGTGACACACCATGCTAATGTCAGTGGCCCGCAAAAAAAGAAAGGGTTTACTCTGAAATTCAGATATTGGACAACTTATTTTTGTTCAACTAGCCTTTTAAATCAGAAGACTGATCCTTTGAGTAAGGAAACATCTAAAGAGTAGAAATTACTATATACAATAATATTTCTCTATTGTGTGTAACAAATGAGTAATTGAATGTGGCTTACCTTGAAGGAGAGCTGCAATTTGGAGAGACTGCTGAGATGGATGCTCTTTAAGTATATCCAAAACCGTTCTACCCAAACTGTCCTTTATGTTGGTATCAATTCCTGAAAAAGAAATGGATCTGTGGTGGGATATTTAACCCCAAATGCTTCGGATTATAAATGTGTTATATCAGACTGAATTATATGACAAATTGAAAGCAAGTGGTTTTACAACTGCATTACAGCTAAAGTACATTTCTGCTTAAAGCTTGAATAGTCTAAAATTCACTTGCTGACATGGATGGTTTTTATGTTTCCATATATCATGGGGATATAAAGTAACCAAATTTGGGATTATTTTAACAGATCCTTCCTAAGGAACAGCCATCCTGAAAAGGATATTTTTTAAAATCAAGAAATTCTCTGAATGCTTTTCCTAGATTTCTCTCCAAACTGCTTCAATTTATTGGGAACTTTCTAGTCCATAGTACCAGTATGTGTTTTGGGAGCAAGACTGAAAAAGTTTTTATCTATATGTTAATAAAATTGTACTTCATGGCTGCATTTTCAAAATTCATGCCAAGAATAGACTGAAATATCATTGTGTACTATCCAAGCTCTATGAACAGCCACAGGATTTCCTCACAGACCATCCATACTGGTAACAAAGTAATGGTTGGGCTTAAACTGTGAATTAAGTTTGAGGCTTGCCCTGGATCAGAACCTGTTGTACAGGTACTGCATGACTCTCTACCTTTGCCTTGTAGGAGCTTCCGTGGAAATTTTGCCTTATGGTAGAATGCTCAAGTTGTTTTTCAGTTTAGATGTGCTTTCATAAAAAGTAAAGCTATGAAATGTCCTAGCAAACAAAGTGAAATTCTTCTCAGGACACCAGGGAAAATCAGAGGAAGCAGGATTTAAAAGGACATTCTGAAAGCAACCAGAAAAGGCTGCAATTTCCTGACTCAATGGAAATTTTCCTAATTTGTTGTGTGAGAAACACAAAATTTTCTCACTGAAAACAAACCCAAAATATTACTGGGCTATTTAGCAGCGACAGTCGACTTTCAGAGGCCAGACACACCAACTCACATCCTTCCTTTGTAGTAGCAACTTATAACATCTTCTGACTCTTTTTGAAGCAGAACTAGAAAAAAGGGGATTGTGAGGTACAAAAGACAGAAGGTGGGGAGTGTTGCAGAAATTCAGAGCATTTGGGGTTGAAGGAGTTCCTAGTGATGATTCTACTCCACTGTCTTTACAATTGTGTGCTGGTAGAGGCTGAAACATGTATTAATCTGGAAAAGGTGGGCTTTTTCTGTGGTCTAAAGGGCTTCCTATGTTTGTGTGATGTTCTCCAGTCCTTCCTTTTTCTAGGAAACAAAAAGGCCCTGCCTTTTTGAGAGCAGGAGAAGATCCTTTTCAGCCTCCTTCTTTTTCATCCAAACAGAGAAGCAACATGGAAGGACCATTTTTTTTCTGAAAACAGGTCTGAGATCAGGGATACACTGGTTGAGATTCAGATGAAGAGCTGTGATTAGGATATACCTTCTTTTGCAATATATAAGTAACACCACAAGAACTGATAATAAAGACCAACGAGATCCCTCAGTGTAATGGAAGTTCAAAGATCTTCAAGAAATTATTTCTAAGTATTTTCATTCTCATTGGTCTTACCATTTACCTGAGAAGAAAGTTGTCTAGATGAGTAATTTACCTACAACAATTCTGAAACTTATTATGCAGTAGATGGGTTGTTTGGACGTTATATCCCTGTTCTTCTTTTCTTTCAGGACAAATGCAATTCTCAGAGACACAATGCCCTCCCCTTTCTTTGCAGGCACTCAGTTTATCCAGGAAATGAAGAAGCAAGGAGAATGGTGTGCATGCTAGGAATAGCTAACTGAAGGAAATAAATGTGAACATGAATCTTCTGGTCTCTACATCAAAGAATATTCTTGGCTGCCTTTCAGATCAAATAAAAAAATTTTATGTAGCCATTTTGTTCTCACAATACATTTTTTTCTCAGAATACAGAGGCATACACTGAGTCATATACGGAATTTCTGAGTCTGAACATTACCTTTGTTCTCTGTGTATAGCATTTTCTTATTCTAAAAGAACACTGTTTTAATGAGAAGTACATGTGATTAGATTTGCAAAGGCTGATAAAGATAAAAGTAATTTGTATAACCAAAACTTAAGGAGGCTTACACCAAATTAGGAAAATTCAGTGTTTCCTGTAAATCAGATTTACCTGTTTCAAGCAAAATGCGTACTACCTCCACCTTTCCAAATAGGGCTGCTTCATGTAGGGCACTCCCTTTTTCTGTCTAGAAAAGAAATATTGTGACATTTAAAATACCAATTAATCTTTCTGTAAAGAATACACTTGGATTTCCCCCCCCCCTTTATTTTACCTATACATAAAAAACATGGAATAGGCAAGAATAGATACTAGAATACAAGATTTTTTAAATTATTATTCAAGACAAAACCAAAAATGCTGTCAGTTCTACTGTAAAATTAATAACTATATAAGAAAACATAGTAGGAATGGAATACAGCTCCCTGTTAACAAGCCTGCATTTATGTAAAATTTCTAAACTCCTATTACAGGCAATGAAAGTCTAGTCAGCACCATCAGTGGAACACAGGTCTTCAGCAGAGTCAGACAGTTTACATGTGGACATTTAAAATTAGATGTTTTAATGTGAAACTGGATCACACCCCAGAAGGTCAATTCAGTTATAAGTGAGAGATGCCCTAGGATATCCTGGCATCCAGCTGCTGGTCCAGTTGATGTTCACATTTGATCTGCCTCACATCTGGCCCATACAGATGCCTTGGATACCCTAAGGCACCCCCAACAGCTTTAGATGCCTATGCTCATGTCATCTAAATTCTACCTAAGATGTCTGTGAACTTGATTTTGCAGATTTTTTTGACACAAAATTCTTTGTGAGCAGACTTGTCCTCAAATAAAATGTATAGTACTGAAAAACATACTATGTCTCTTAACAAGCTGCTTTTCTAAGTATTTTATACCACTGTTACTGAAAAATTTGAACAGAATAACTTTCCATCCAAGAGCATTAGCTAGAGCACTACTAAATCTCATTGAGTATCTGACTTACCTCTTTTTTGATAGTAAATTAGATTGTGAAATTTATTTGTGGCAAACGTTAGAGGTTTTACTGTTTGAATTTGTTTTTCTATACTATATCCAAGTCATAGTTACTATGGTAGAAAGACCTTAGAGACACACACATACAAAACCCAATTTTGAAATAAAATAGTAATTAATTATTAATTAGTTGTGTCAGAATGCATCAGAGTTACAGCAATGCAATGACAGGATATTTAGAAATAATCAGAGATCCTGAGATAGGATGTGAGCACACTGTAACTGTACATATGTCCTACAAATGCTTAGTACATGGAGGTAAAAAATAGAGCATGCCCAATGACATCTAAATCCTGCATATTACTTATATTAACAGTATAACAGAGAGGAGAAGGAATTCAGTTAGAGAATATACATATGAAACACATCTCAAAATAACTTCTAGTATTTCCATTTTCAGAAGCAATCCAGTTGAACATTCCCAGGTTTATTTGGAACAAGAAGACTAAATATTCAGATTTACTTAGAGATGGTTTCAGAATCCTTTACTCAAACAGTATCTTCAGGATATTTCCAGTTAGTGCAATTGACTTCAAAATGGGATAACTCTGCAATGACAGTGCAACCACAGAGGTACACACAGAGAACAATGTGCAGCTCAGAAATTTCTGGGAAAGAGAAAAGTTCTCAGAAAAGTCACTGATATAGTTCTGATTACTGAAAGAGGCTTGACATCAGCATTCTTGAAAAACCTATTATCTTCTTGGTGTCATATCACATTCTCTTTGGACTGATCACTTACTGGCATGACTGTTGGGTGGACTTGGTACTATTAAGATAGAGTTCTCCATCATCCAAGAGGAGTGTCAACAGCCGGTCAAGGGAGGTGGCTTCCCTTCTGTTCACTACTGCTGGGTCCACACCCAAAATGCTCTGTTCAGTTCTGGGCTCCCCAGCACAAGATGGAGATGGAGCTACTAGAGAGAGGCACTAAAATTGTTAAGAGACTGGAACATCTCTTCTATGAGAAAAGGCAGAGAGAGCTGGGACAGTTTAGTCTAGACAAATGAAGGCTTAGAGTGGATCTCATCAATGCGTACAAATATCTGAAGGGAGGGTATAAAGAAATCTAAGCCAGGCTTGGTCATGTCCAGTGACATAAGAGATCATGGGGAAAAACTGAAACACAGTAGGTTCTGTTTGAGCATATGAATATTTTTTTTTTTTAACTTTTTTTTTTTTTTTTTTTTTTTTTTGTTTAGATGTGCAAAA
>VZRH01003772.1:752696-773237 GCA_013397555.1 Urocynchramus pylzowi | reverse complement strand
AAAAATGGTTTTTTTTTTTAAAATTAAAATTTTTTTTTTTTTTATTTTTTTTTTTTTTTTTTTTTTTTAACTTTGCAGGCAACTGAGCCCTGGTACTGGTGTAGGTTGTCCAGGAAAGTTGTAGGGTCTCAGTCCTTGAAGATATTCGAAAGTTGTTCAGACATGATCCTGGGCAACTTATCCTATGGGATTCTGCTTGAAAAGGGGTAGTTGGACTTGATGATCCCCAGAGCTCCCTTCCAACCTCAACCACGCTCTGATTCTGTCAAGGATAAGAATTAGTGATGTATATATCAACAATGAAATCCAGGAGCAATTGTTAGAGGAAGCCAGAGCACTAAATTTTATTTCTATGAGACTGAACCACAAAGATGAAAACCAGTTGCACCTTGACTAAAATTGTAGATATCATTCTGTATTAATAAGGATCCTTATTTAATGGAAAAAATGGACTACATTAGTGACAACTTTCTATTGCTGTACCATGAGCTGGCTGTACCATGAGCTGAGACCAAAAAATATCAATGTTCTGGCATACTGAATCAACAGTTTTGAGGACAAGGAACAGGATTTATCCTCTGATTACCCAGTTAAAGGGTGAAAAAAATCCTGATATGTTAATTGGCATGGGCAGCAATCTTTTGTTCATCAAAATTCCCCACTGGAGGAAAGGTAAGCAGTATTTTCCTTGATGAAAGCACACATCTTGTAAGAAATTGAATTAAAACTAACAGAAGAAGAGGAACTTCCAGTAGATGTGTAAGGTAAACCAATCTATCTGGGGGCAACTTAAGAACCAAAAGATAGCTCTGCTATGCATAAAGGGAGTACAGGAACTTAACCCACCTTTACACCTGTAATTCATAGAGTTGGGAGATGAATCCAAACTCAAATGTCATTTTTTTCCATATATACTTTCTTGCTTCTTAGTCTATTCTACCATGATATATCCTGTCATATCAGAACAAGATCCTAAAATGCTTAACAGACATTCCACACTGCCCTGCATTCTAGGGCAATCTGTGCTTTATAACTCTGAGCCATCAGACAGTAGTAATGAATGTCACATCCCAGAAATGAGATATATATTATGAACAATTTGTTCAAAAGAGAAATTTAAAAGCCACACCATATAAACAGTGCAAGGATCTATACACTACAAAGATGATTTTCTGAAAAAAAGGGGAAATATTACCATGAAACTGAACTAAAATCAGTCTGAGAATATGGAGATTGAAAGCAATCTTATAAGATGCAGACGTGTAATTCTGCATAAGATGTCATGGAGATGGATGCTGACACAAATCTTAAAAGCCCTAGGCAGGATTTCATGGTAATAGTGAATAACTAACAAGTGAATCAGATCCCTCGACCCAAAAACTATCCAGAAGGCAGAAATGCCCTTGTTACCAGACAGCTCAGTTACAAAACTCTGCTTTAACTTAGAGGCAATGCTGAACCTCAGGATGAATAGGGCCAAGAGAAATTCAGACTGGCTGAGTAGATGTATCTCTCTTTTTAAATGTACATGTGGCTTACTACTTGAAGGTAGAAGTTCAGAATGTTTTATTCTTGTGCATTAGAGCATTTACACAAATCACTAGGATTAAAAAATATAGTTGCAAATAATTTCTATATACTATTTAAGATGTCCTAGAACTTTTAGGGAGCTCTTTTTCACTTGTGTGTGTGTGCTTATGCACTAATACATTCTTCTTGTCTATACTACTATCTAAGTGAGCTTAAGATTTATAGACAATTTTCAGTGCTTTACTTCCTGAAACTTTCATTGCCTTGGATCATATTTTCCTGGCAAAGTAAACACTACCATTATATCTTGAAAGTCTTTCCCAGTGATACTCAATACAGGAACTGCTGGCAATTTTTCATGAACAAAGTGAGCTAAAGTCTTCTTGAATTTGCACCAATGGATAATATATTAGTTCTCTGGCATAAGTTTTCTGTATATGAAATACAGAGAACTAGAGCATAAATCATGCTAAACATATAATAAAACAGTCCCTGCCCCTGCTTACTACTCAATACAGGTACAATGTCACAGCTGGACACATAAACCAAGCTAGGACAGGAGGACATTGTCAATAGGCACACCAGAATACCAAGTCAACTTGGCGTACAATTTGCAGGCTCACAGAGAAGCATCAAGGGTTTTAATAATTACAGATTTTCTTTTAATCATGTAAATATGCAAGAGCTTGTAATTAGGTCACTTGTCTAGTCCTTATGCATAGGCAGTTTGCTATAGTTCTGACATGGATTTCAGACAGAAGCTGAAGGACAGAATGCAGCTTTGCAAATTGATTCACAGAATATCCTCCATACAGAGTGAGAGCAAAAAGGAAGGGGCATAGCTTTTGGTAGAATTACCAGTGATAAGCAGTGAAAATTGCTATCATTATTGGAACAGACAGAGAAAGCAAATAGGGATAGGTGAAATTTGGATAAATAGAAGAGGACAAGATTTTAGAGTATTTATAAATATTAAACTACTGTTTAGATGAAACATACTGAACTGTGCAGTGTTTTAATTCACTGGAGGCCCAAAATCTATCACTCAACCAAAATGTGTGTATTTTTCATATGTTTCAATTTAAATGAAAACTTCAAAGCATAAAGAGATGAAGCAGATTTGTATTGCTCACTCCTAAATAATTCCAGATTGAAGGATATTGGATAGACCTGGGAAATTAATAAAATGTGTTATTAATTTAATAAAAAAATAAATGCTCTCTTTGATTAGTCCAGATTTTTGCTGTGATTAAAAGTGCTCAGCAAGTAAAAAACAGAAAGATAAGATGGCTAAAGTAAACCCCCCATTTAAACAAAGACATCTTTAAAACTACAGAGTGATACAAGACAGGCTACTCCTATTATCATCTCTAAATATTCTGAGAGATCTTTACTGACATTAAACTGAATTTATTTAACATTTCTAAATGTGTACAAAATTGTTTACCACATAAGATTTTACTTTGTAAATTTTTCTTTCCCAAACAGTGATGCAGATCAATTTAATTAATAGCAAAATAGTTGATTTTAGTTTTAAGTGACAGGATGATATTTTGTGTTTTCCTTAGTTTAATAAGTTGCCAGTAATCACCACAGAATTTTTCAGAGGGTATAGAAATAGTATAGGTACAGAGCCAAATAACCAATATGTTAAGATGCTGAATGAAAAGGAACATATTGATAGAGAATATGCATACTGGCAAAAAAATAAATACATGATATTTCCTTATGGCAAGTGGGACAAAACAATAAAGAACAAGATAACCTAGTGAAAAAAAAAAAAAAATCCCCCTGCCTCTGAATAACTACAAAAAAAAAAAATAGGATTATAAATCAGTTAAAAGCAATTAGAATTTAAAAAAAAACAAAAACAAGTAAGCCCTATAATTTTAGTGTAGATGTCAAAGAGACCACCATTACTAAAAGAATCTTTCATTTCTTAAAAGATTGAAGCCACTGTATTTTTTAGAGACCAGTGAAAAATTTTCAGTATAACTATAGATAAAAATGGCTTAGGAGAATTCACAGTTGTGCTAAAATTATCTAGATTACATAAGAGGAAGAACACATTTCATAAAAGTATTGTGTAATATTTTGCCCTCACGTAACCATCAGTTTGTAAGTTTCTATGGCAGAGACTATTTTCCTTCAATTATTCTATTTCTTAAATACCAATTCAGGCATTAGGTGCTTTCTGAATTTTTCCTCATTCATTTGCTAGAGATAAAAGAGAAATTACACATCCAGAAATATACATTTGAAAGTTCTATGTTGCTGTAGCATTAAACTTTTCTAAATTACTGAAGATGTAGTAATAGTAAAGGAAAGATAAAAAATGAGCTGCTTATATTAACTTGCTTTGCAAGTGTCTCTTTTTCTAGTAAAGAAAATCAAAATCAAATAAAATTGAAAGCTTGATGGGTGGCAAATTCACAAGCAGACAAATCACAAAAAAGTGTTTCACTTTAAAATAGTTTGAAGCAAGTATCAACACTAACTCAAAACATGCAAGAAATAATTAAAGTAGTAAAAACAATTTTTACCACATTTTGCTATGGAAGGCACTTGAAAATATCCACTTCTAATCTTAAAATAGACTAATATTTTCTGATTTGCTTTGTTGATTTGGGGGTTTTTTTAATATATTTTCTCTTCCCCACTTCACATTCTTTTTCTCAAAAGGCAAAAAACAGGATATTGATGGAAGAATCCAGAAATAAAAGTGTATGGAATCCAGGTCCAAACTTTCTATATAGAAAGGAATTTTATGTACAAAGGAGTTTAATTAAATGCACCTAAAGCTTAAAACGGATATAAATTTTAATCAAAGTTTAGACAAAGTTTGCAAGATTTGTTTACAGATTCACAGAATCTTCTGAGTTGGAAGTGACCCAGAAGGATCATCAAGTCCAACTCTTAAGGGAATGGCCCATACAGGGTTTGACCCACAACTTTGGTGTTTTTATCAGCAGCCTTCTAAGTGGTAGAGAATATCTGAATGTGACTCAAAGTAGATGTAATTAAGCTTGGTTGTTGCTTGCTTTATCAGAAAACAGATATAACCTGAAACAACCTTAATTCAAAGCATATTTTATACAGCGAGAGAGAGAGACAGCAAGGAAGTTACTCCATTTATGAAGATTAAATCCACTCTACAACAAACACAGTGCCATCAATCAAATCAAGAGAAATCATAAGGTTGAGGCAACATTTCAGAACACATAACAAAATCCAGTCCTCTGTAGTTAAAAGGCCTGGACACCTTTCAGTACAAAGAATTGAACAGAAAATTCACTACTGCTGTACCTTATTTCTCTTCCCATCTATGTCTATTTTATTTAAAGTTACCCCTTTAACATCCTTTAACATACATTAACAGTGAACAGAAAATTCACTACTGCTGTACCTTATTTCTCTTCCCATCTATGTCTATTTTATTTAAAGTTACCCCTTTAACATCCTTATAACTTACTGTGTGTAAAACGAGATGCACCAAACAGCTGACAGGTTGCTACTCTCCAGTAGCTGGGAGAGTGTATTGCTAGAGAATTTTCTCTTAGATTTATACAAGTGTTTAGAAATGCAGAAAATCAAAATTATTAATATTTAGTAACTTGAGTTTAGAATGGAATAATTATAGGAAAATGAGCTCTCAGTGAAACACGGTTTTAGACTACTGTGACCATGAAGGGCCATAGCTTTAGAAAATCAGCTTATGACCTTCACAGCCACTGCTGTAAAAAATATATTTATATTCACCTACATGAATGGTTGATATGATTTGTATCTACATGTTTCAAGACAACATTAATACATGCACTCAGCTTTGAAGATACGTATCTTTCTTGACTTATCCCTTTTAATACATTGAGTTTTAACAAATAAAGCTTTATTATATATCACCTTGCAGCATTGCTAACAAAGTAAATGCAAGTGTATGTTAAAGAAAAAAACGAAAGAAGTAATTTCATATAAATCATAGTCTAATGAGGGAGGGAGGGTAGGAAGGAAGGAAGGAGGGAATTACACACTAACTTGGCAGCTGACATCCATTCCAGCCTCCAGAAGCACCTGTACAACAGCTTTGTGGCCATTACGTGCAGCAAGATGCAAAGGGGTGTGTTTTCTTGTATTACAGTTCATCAGATTTGGATACGCTTTGATGATCATTTTCACAACGCGCAGACGTCCGTAAAGTGCTGCCAGATCCAGAGGTGTTTCCAGTTTGTTGTTTCTTATTGTGGGGTCTGTCAGCTCTTCTAGCAGAACAGCAACAACTTCTGAATGACCATACTGAGCTGCACAATGCAGTGCTGTTTCATTTTCATTGTTCTGTTAAAAAAACCCAAAATTTTCAGAAATTCATGTTTAATCCACAATAGAAATGCTCAGTTTCTATAAATTGCTTCTGCGAGATCACTACAGAGGCAGAGTTTGTAATATAATGTATGGTAATATATGTTAAATGCCTTAAAATTACTCCACTGAAATTTTAATAATAACACATTAATACTTCAGCTTGCAGCTCTCAAGCAGATGAGCTCCCTATGTGTCTGCACTGCTCCCAATCCATTTTAACAACATGCCCCTCAAAACCTTGTAGCTGATGATATGCCAAAATCTGTAACCTTCTTTGATTCAGCTGTTCCTGAAATTATGATTGAGTCCTTCTCTTAAAAATACTCTGACAGTGAAGTCTTTCATCTTGATTTTGCTGGTTTTGTACCATAGCAGTTTATTATTCGAGAAATGGAATTATGGAGTAAAACTGTGTAATGCAAATGTATCAGGCACAAGGTTAGTTTCATGTATCAGTATAAAAAGTTATTATCCAGACAACAATTAAAACTTGGAAGAAGACAAAATAGCACCTATACAAAGGCTTAGCAAATCACTTATGCAGTTGGTCTTCTCAGGACTCCAGAGAGCGGTATGTATGTGTTTTAAGACATATGAGTATGTGTATGCTGTGGATTGAACAAGCTATATTTTGCTTTATAAAGCAATGCCCTCCAAGTGTTTTCCAAAATATTACTCAATAAACTTAATAATAAATATTGAGAATAAGCATTATATTTTTTAATTATTTCCTTCCAATTCTGTCTGTATACTTGCAATGCCAAAGAGACAAATAACTTCAGGCAAAGATGAAGGAAATAGTTTATCAAGCTCTCTGAATTCTATATATCATCTATATTATTAATATATCATATGCAGACTTTACAAAGCTTTAAAATACACTAGATGCTATATATTGTAGAAGTATGTACATTGAATTCCTCTTCTGATAAATTATTTCTAACATGTCATGACAGTTTAAGAATGTTGTAAAAGTACAAAACCAATAAGCTAACGTGCTAGATAAAAAAATTAAAATTAATGTAAATTCAGGAAAGATACTAAAGAAGGGTAGAGATATCATTCTAAAGGAAGAAAAGGTGGCAAATCTGAATCTATAGTTCTAGTTTTCAAGGAGCCAGCTGAAGAAATTTCAGGGGACGGAGAACTGAAAATAGAAAAAAAAGAATTATCTTTTGAAAGACAGAAAGAGTCAGAGATTCAGAGAAATGAGGCTTTGGACTCTTACTCATAAGCTAGCTAGGATAAGAATATCCATGTTGCACAGTAAAAACTAGAAAGGAGGAAAAGGGAAGATACATTTTTTTGGTAATGATGTTTCTAATTCTGTAACCAAGAACTCAACTCTTAGGTTTGTGGTTTTAACAACATTGCTGTCATTTTCATCTCTTGCAATCTAAGATGACTCAGATGAACTTGGGAAACAGAAGAGACAGATCAATACATTCAGGTAAATCAATGTTGCAAATCATGCAGTCAAATTCATGGGTGTCTGCAACATCACACAAGAACTGAGAGACTGGAATGTGTTTCCTGCTAAACTGCAACATAGAGGCTGGAGAAGATCCAGGTGGAAAGAGAAAAGCTTCCACTGGCAGACACGGCTTCATGTCTAGTAAGTATTTAAATCATTGTGCATTATTCAGACACCGTGTGGGCTTTCTTTATTACACAGACCAGAAATTCAGATTAAAATCTATCTACTATCACAATACTACACTGCTGCAATGTTCTATCAACTACCTGAAACAAGCTTTTTGTGCTCTAGTGGCCTCTAATATATCTTTAAATAGGACTGAGCAAAGCAATTTTCTTATGTACAATTGCACGCCCCACAAATCAAAAGCACAGTTTATTAAAATTTATTTTTAATTTTTGAACATTTCATGGACAGCTAGATGAACAGGCAATTGCAGCCTGATTTTGTGTAGCATTAATTATGAAA
This sequence comes from Urocynchramus pylzowi, assembly GCA_013397555.1. NCBI lineage: Eukaryota > Metazoa > Chordata > Aves > Passeriformes > Fringillidae > Urocynchramus > Urocynchramus pylzowi. The sequence continues at coordinate 765,403 of VZRH01003772.1, read as the reverse complement.
ATCAGATAATTGCACATGAAATGGACAATCATGGTGATTTTTGCCTACAGTTACTGTATTTATATATCCAATGGAAATGGTAAGACAAAGAAGCTACATGTATAACTATACTGGCATTCTGTGAGGTAAATAACAAAATACATGTTTACAATTGTAAATATCTGTCCAATATCTGCTTATGTCTGAGAGTTTTTTCAAGAACTTATGGAAGTACTAGTTGAACTATTTCAAATCTTGTGCCAATGATCTAATATTGTAGCTTAAAAGTATTCTAATTAAATTTTCAAAGAAACATAAAAATTAAATTTGCTATGGCCCTTTTCTCAAAATGTGATAGACAGATACAGACACAGAGATCAAACAGTACAAGTCGCTGCTGCTGAGCAGCAAACTGGAATTTGCTCCCTCTGGATAAAGAATATCCAGCTGAATTTTCACACAAAGGCATACTGAAAGGAAAAGTACATTTTAAAACAGCCTGATGCACAAAAGCAAAGTAACAAAATATCATTTTCAGATGTATATTGTTGAACATTTTTCTATGGTTTTTATTTGCCAAATAAAAGCTACATTTCAGTTCATGACCTATTGAACTAATAAAAAAATTATAAAGAGCTACACATCACTGAAATAAAGCAGAAGAATGCAACCTGGGCAAACATGATCATTAAATTACCTACATTTATACCCTGAGAACAGGCATTGTACATGTTGTGTTATCAGAGCTGAGAGGTACTACCTAATTAAAACTTGATAGCAAAACATTCTTCCTTCTTCAAAATGTAAATTAATAAAATTAAAATTGTAGAGAAGATAAAATTATTTTTAACCTTCAAAGAGTAAATTAAAGCTTGTTTAACTGCCCTCTAAATTTATCTACTTTGACAATTTAGTACTATTTATATAAAATAAATCCACTTAGAATGGAGAGGAGAGGGAACTATTGATTTTAAGGTAGTTTTTCTTCATATCTCTAAAGCCACATGCTGTTTTGAAGCAATATTTTAAAAACGTGAAAAAATTCTTCAAGAAATTGGCAATAATTTAGTTGTTGCCTGTATTTTTAGTTCCAAGCATGAACAATTGTTTCTGGAGTACAGAAAGTTTATGTGTTAACAGTCATTGCAGCGAGTAGGTAATCTGATTTTAAAAAAATATCTGCATGCAGATTACCATTCTGTAATTAAAACTTCAAACTTGATATCCAAGGACTAAATAATACATCTACTGCTGAAGAAAAAGACTAAGATCCTTGTAGAAATTTCAGATACTTCATGATATGTTAGCAACTACAAGACAGATTCTACACCTGAGTGATTCTAGAAAAAGAAAAGATCAAGAAATAGGAACATAAGTAAATACATACAATAAATACATACAGAAATAAGTAAAGATATACAAAATGCAAGCTAAAAAGAGTAGGCCAATATTATGCAAACACAGTATTAAATAAAAAGTCTCAAATATTCATAAATAATTTTTACCAAGACTTTTATGGTCCAAGGACCTTGTTCAGAAATAAGGAAAGCATTCTATGATTCAGCTTTTTTTAAGTTTTCCTTTTTAAAATTTTCTTCATTATTTGTTACAAGTGTCTTTTCATGGTCATGATCCTGATCTTTTTCAGCCTTTCTCTGAATCTCTTCCACATACAGCCAGAACTCAGGCTGGCGTGGCTGCAAACTGAACTGTGCCTTCACAGCCCTGCATCTCATCAGTATTTGCAGGCTGTGCTACATCATTTAGCTGCTAAGGATGTGTGCCACTGCCAAATGTACAATATATCTTGAGCTCTATTCATTAGAAGGCAGATTAGCAAATACATTATAGAGACAGTTATTGTAGCTTGGCAGTCTGATAGTGAAGAAATACAGAAAATATCAAGAGAATGAATGGCTATCATGAATATTATATAGGCCCTTGTGAAGCCACTATTAAACTTTGGGTAAATTCAGGACATTTATTGTAGTTGCGAAGTCCTTTCTTTTTGCCAAGCAAGTTTTAAATCTTCTCAAGTCCATGCAAGTACTGTACAAGCAATAATGACTCAAGTACTGATTTAACAGACCTTCCCAAAGGATGCTCAACTTTGTTTTGTATCGAAGTGTTTTGATGCTGAACTTGAAAAAGAAGACTTCCTAAATCACTGAGCCATTTCTTTGTCACATAATCCCAAAGTAAGTGAACATGACATTTGTTATTAAAAGCTTTTTGCTATTTTCTCAGTTATGAAATGAGAATTTAAGTTTAAATTAAAGAAGGAAGGAACAATGGGAGATTCTGGAAACACCTATCTATATGCTGAATGCACTCAAAAGTAGTCAACTAGAGGAAAAACAATACAAAAATAAGGCTTTAATAACTAAATAACTAAATAGAGAAAAAAGGAGCAAAAGAAAATATGCAAGACAGAGAAAGGAACTACCTCAGGATGGTCTTACTTTAAGTATTAAATCAGGAAGACAGTTTCCTGAGAAGTTCCACCAAGAAGTTAATAACTCTGAAGAAATAAAGGCAGTCTGTCTGCAAGTTACCCAGTGTGAATCAAAATAAAATCTACTGACTTCCCATTGAAATTCACTTTTACTTAGGTAAACATCATAAAAAAGTAATGTAATATGGTTGACTACTTTGAAAAAGCATTTTTTCCAATTTATCATTGCAATTGGCTTAAATCAGAAAGATTGTGTGTGCACTTTTTTTTCCTTCTAAAGAAAGTATAGTAAGAGTTGCAAGGGAAACTCTGAATTTCAAACACTAGTATAAAATTAATTGAGGGGTAAAATCAAATGCAGAACTTGAAAAATATTGGTTTTGCAGGCCATTTTGGAACTGAATTGAACTTCTGGAAGTCCATGAGGTGTCACTCAGAGAAGCCTATGTTTTATTTGGATGATTTGGAGTTCACAAATATGTTAAAATGTAGGTGTTTACATCATATGAATGCATCCTGGACTCCTTTTCTTCATATTTGAGAAGAATTGAATAGTTTTAAAGAAATGTGGGTGGTTTTTGTGGCAATTACAATTTGATGCACAGGCAAATTCTACAGCACACTGAACCCATAAAAATTTCAGAAGTGTTCACATTTTTTCTCGTAAATTTTGCTCAATTCATATTCTGTATATATATAATTGGAATATATTTTATTCATATTTAATAAGGCATATTTCTATTTATCCTTGATGTTATTCACATTTTTTCCTGAAAAAAACCAAACACTGCATATTGACCTGTACGTGGCTTTTATTTATTAACCATCTTTTCATAGATTAGGATTTGTTGTCAATTATGCAATTTTATGATGAAAGTTGCCACAATAAATGTTTTAGCTATCCAGAAGCGTTTTAAAGAAATAAACTGTAAGCAGTCTGACTGTTAACAGCACATCTTTTTATTTTTTATCAATTAACAAATCTTGATCTCATACTATTTAATTCAGTTTCTAAGTTACGTAATTTTAAATCTTCATCAATGAAGTTAAACACTTATATTTTTGAAGTGTCACCATATTTTGAGATTTAAAACATACACCAGGCCTGTCAACTAAGACTCCTACATTAAACAGCAATAGAATTCTTCATACATAATTGTTATGCTGTAACTGTTCTCTGTGTGTAGAGTTGCCAGTCTACATTCCACCACCCCCATGATATAATTGTCATTTAACTGTTTGTCTCTTTACTGTTTGTTCCAATTTTATGTAATAGGAACAGCAGGGGGCATTCAGAGCTTTAGATGCTGGATATAGTTGCATATGATTCTATCATGCTACTTAACTGCATTTTGAAAGTATAGAATGCAGTTCGATCCATTCACAAAATACCATATAAAATCCATTATTTCACCTAATATACATTTATGCATCATGAACTTGTCATTTATTTATTTGTTCAGTCATCCATTGCTTTCCCATAAGCTTTTAGAAGCATTTATTTCACACAGAATTTCAATCAGATAGATGAAAACAAAGATGTATTACAAATTAGTTGCAATAATTTTTAAATCATGAACAAAATTATTTTCTTAAAATGAAAACAATTATTATCACAATCTTATTGTGATGCTTCAAAAAAAAAAAAAAACAGCAACAAAAACAGAGGAAAAAAGTCTGACTTGAGTGCGCTGTTTCCTGTGGTGAAAAAGTGTAATGAAAAACAGCTGTCCTTATCTCCAGCTCTCAGAAGAAAAAGGAAAGAAAAGTAGTCCAGGATTTCTTACAAGCCACAGCTTCAGCTCCAGAGAGAAGTTAGAAGAGCTTTGAAGAATCACCTGCTTTACAGAGTCTATCTGCAAATAAGCAAAAGTCTCAGAATCCTACAGGCTCATGTGAATGTACAACAGGTGTTAGGGTGAGGATGCCTCTCAGGTGTTATTTGAGGACACGTGGGTGGAGGTGGCTCTGTAACAACACGACTTTCCCTCTTTCTGGGATAGAGGATATTCTCCTGCACAGAGTGCTAATTAGCAGGGGAAAGTAGGTGCCAGCAAAGTAGTCCACATACTAAACCTGGCCATTGTCTAGAGTGGAACACCAAGGAATTTACAAGGTCAGAAAAGCTCTGTATGCATGAGTTTAACTTCAAAGTTTAATGTGATCAAGATTCCCTTAAAAGACTTAAGATGCAACATTGCTTGTGAGGATTGCTCACACGTTTTCTATTATAAGGTTTTTGGGTTAAATGCATAAATAAAAACAGTTGAGAACCTTTTTTGAGTCGGGGGGTATAGAAGGATCAGTTGTATCCATGCTTATTTGCACTAGTGATCAAACCAGACCCAGCACATCTAATCAAGTTTGACAATATTCTAGAAATCTAGAGGTATATGTAGGATTCAGGAGAAGTAGGTTTGAATTTACATTTCTCTTTCTGATCTTACTAAAATATCTTTTTGACTCTCACCCTCTCTAAAGTTCCTACACATCTTCCAGTAGTCTATCAGTAGAATATATGTAATGTCTTCAAGCAAATGTGTGACACACAATCCAATAGATGCTTTTTGTTTTGTTGCATAAATAAAACTGAAAAAATCTTTCCTTGACAAAAGGTAATACTACAGTTCAACTGGTTTCATCCTACACAAGACAGCTAATGAGAATGAGAAAGTTGGTGAATTATGTTGATCTCAAACTGAAATCACAGAATGACAAATTTTGAGGGTTTTTTTTCTTGAATGCATCAGAATATCACAGGATTTCCCAGAAGACTGTCACATGGACATATTTTATTACTTTATTTCCTGCACTAATACTTAATAATCATATCTTAGTTATTGTATGGATTCCAATAGCTAGGTGAATAAGCTCAGATATCAAACAGATTACTCAAAGCATGGCATCTCACACTGGTTAAGTGTTTGTAATCTAGGTCTCACATTTCTTCTAACAGTTTGCCTTCTGGCCACATTAATGTAGGCACTGAGAGAACAATTAATTTGTTAGATTGCACTTTGCCATTTGAGGTGCTGTGGGGGGCCAGGTGGTACCATACCTGGACTTCACCACTCACTCCACACAGACCTAGAAATTCTGAGCACCCTCTGTCACACTCTCAGGCCCATGCAGATATCTCAGTTACTACAGGGTCTCAAAAGATACTGCATTTCTGTGTTTGGATACTTGAATCCTCCTCTTAGTCATCTGAATAGCCCTGTTGGCTCCTGTAATTACACAGCCCAGACCTCTGTGGAACCAAAAGGTGCTCATACAGACAGTGTAGGCATTATAGCTTAGATGTGAATTAGGAGCTGACTTCTACCTTCACATTCCAACTCTCTGACTACCCTGGCAAATGCAATTGCTTAGTGGTTACTATCTGTATTTCACAGCCTACTTCCAGTTCTTAAGCAGCTCAGCCTAGATGGTGTCAAATTTTAATCAGCTTCTTTCTATTTCTAAATACTAATCCTATGAATGGACCACATAAGAATATACAGAATAAAAACAGAAGGTGTACCATATGTTAGACAGCAGAATGCAACATGCTTATACTGCCCTTACACACTGTAATACTCAAATTTTTCTTGGTCTTTTTCTTTTCATGTGTCCTTTCTGCTGTATGTGCATCCATGCAGCCCATCTGGTTTGTCATTTACCTCAGCATATCTGATTACTTACAGTACTCTTAAAATATACCAATTAATTTTGTCTCAAAGCTTTTCAGGAACTTAATATCTAATAGAGTAAAAAATACACAGTTTGTGCAAATGTTTGTTTTGGAAAAATCACATGAAGACTTTGCATCTTTTCTGTATGGTTGTAAATTTGCACAAACAGACGGTTTTTCCATACTTTTTAAATCTAATATTCTTTAAGTCCGTGCCTATTCAGAAGAAAGGTATCTGGTATGCTTATAATGGAAGGTTTTATCAATCTCGGAGAAGAAATTACTGAAACAATGGTAAATAAACTTTTTTTTAAACTTGTCTATAAATTGATCAGACCCAAAGAATATGTGCTGGTTTTTTTTCTGATGATGCACATAAATATCTTTTAATCACTTCACCTGTTCATTCACTCTGGAGTGTGATGGTCCATGATGGATGAGAATCTTCACAATATCTACATCTCCTCTCCAAGCAGCCAAGTGAATAGGAAAATAACCTTTATTATCTGCTACATTGGTTGATGCTTCATACTGAAGTAATTTGAGAACGATATCCCTGGAAAACAGGAGGTAAATCTCAAAATCAACAGGAAGCTAATTTTATTATGTTTTTACATGAACATACATATGAACAATATTTTTATCCTTGAAAAGAGAAAAAAAAAACCCAAGACTGTATTGCAAGCAAAACAGCTACAAAAAGTGAAGACCAATAATTTTTGAAAACGAAATAGACAGTGAAACATAGACAAAAAGCTATTAATTGAAATTATTCTTACTTCTTACAAATACCATCAACAATATTATCATCAGCTCTCTGAATCTGTTTCTTTCAATAGGATCACCTGGCCACAGAATCATTTTTAGAAGTTGCCTGTACAGAATATGTGTGTGTCCCTCAAGGCACTAAAGGCAGAGAAATACTCACGTCCCCATCACTGCTGAATTCTGGAGGCATGATGACAAGAGGATAGTTTGATGGACACATTTCTTACTGTAAGGCTTAAGTAATAAGTTTTCCTCTTATTTAAAGCATTATCTTAAAGACAGTTAGGAAACATTTTAATGATGATCTAGCTCGATATATGAAAAAACTTCTATGTATAACTTCTATGAAATAACTGCTATTTTCACTTCCCACATTCAGCTGCCTTGTAGCAGTGAGGGGAAAAGTGACTTATTACCATTTTAATTCTCTTTATGTTCCTTTTGGTGTGGCTTATCATGCATTAAGTGAAAGATTAGCATAAATTGGTATATTGCATCCCTGATTTTTAAGCAGTCTCCTATACTTAACTTCAAAAGCTGAACTAAAAAATCAGCTATGTGGTATGATAACATTACCAAGTATACCAGAAAGTAAATAAATTCTGTCTTACTGCTGCATTTGTAGTCTTGTAGTTTGACACAGTCAGGCCTCATTAGTTATTAAGCTAAGAGAATCTATGACCCAGTGTGAGCAGCTCTGTGCACACTTTTTACAAATATGGGAACACCAACTTACTGATTTGGCTCCAAAAAATCAGTGAGGGGAGGGAGCTCAATGTAGCCTATGTTATGACAAAAAACAACTACAAACTGACTTCAGATTAAGACAGAAGATAAATCTAAGGCAATTATTCTTCCAGCCTTGACGGAACCTTTTTAATTGCCTATTGAAAGAAAAATGTGGTGAGTTATGGGGGAATATATCCAGGTCAAAAAAACCCCTCCCAGCTGACTTCAAAAGATACTGGAGCCATCACATCTTGGCTCTGAGGAAAATTTAAACTGGATTTTGGTTACTCCTGACAAGGTCAAATGCCATAAGAACAGCCAAAAAAGAGCAGGTCCACTACAGAAAGATTTCTGTTACACAAAGAGTTCCAGAAAAGTGACTCCTGGGAAACTTTTTAGTACGCATAAGGTTTGAGAGACCATTAAATAATAGTTAGTTTTGCAGTAAATCATCCAATGAGAGCTAGACATACACAGCAGTTCCTTTGAAAGGAACACCAAACAAAGGAAGCATAAACTGAACTAAGTGGAAGAAAATCAGAAGAAAAGCCCTGCACAGATGAAATCTATAGATTAAAACACACAGGAATTTTTGGGAAGAGTCTATTGTGAGATTCAAGCTACAAAATAGAACATGCGTCTCCTTCATCCTTCAAGAATGCCCTGACCCATTACTCTTATCTAGGGTGAGTCTTTTTTAGTGCTTTGGCAGAACTTTTTCATTTTGTAAAAATACATTTCAGACGGGAGAAGACTGAAAGTCCTTAGCCCAGTGACATTACTGGGCTAAGTGAAATTACTTAGGGAGACTAAGATTCCAGTGACTGCCCCAGATATTATTTAATTACTTACATAAAGCAAAATAGTTTCCCAAGGAAAGAAAATGATCCCAGAATAACCAAGGAGGGAATTCATCCCACACAGTGATCAAGCAAGGGTTTGAACAATGGTGTCCAAGTATCCCAGCCACAAATTCTTATATTCTTACTTTTTTTAAAAATTCTGAAATCTCTCAGGTTCATCCTAGTGTAAAGTGGAAAAAACTAAAATCCCAGAAGTGTTTAAAGGACAGGAACTTCTAAGTGAGTAGATTCTTGTGTCAAATGATTTATGCCATTTTGATTTTGAATATCAAGTTTGAAAACTCAAATAGAGTGTAAAGTAATTTATTGGTTATTTATAACAAAATCAGGACCAACAGGTGTCTGTCCAATTCTCTTGCTGGCCATGCTACCACTATCCTGCAGCAGGATTAATATAATGGCTTGGGTAACAGGTCCTGAAACCCTCATGATTTATCACAAAATACCTCATGATGTATTTCTGTTTTCTTTAATATAACAAGGTATAATTGTGATGTCAGTTACTGCTACTTATCCTGCTTTGAGTGTAAGGGGTCATAGCAGCCAACACCAGACTTCTCAAAGGCTACAGTTATATCTGCTGCTGTACATAAGTCCACATTTTTAAGTCCTCCCTGACCTTGAAAGAAGTTTGGTCAATACTGTGTCTGAAATCATCATTTGGTTTTTGTGTGTTTTGGGATTTAATAGTTTATATTGCTAGGATTCACTTGAAACCTCTGATAGTTTCAGTATTTATACCATAATAATTTTAACTTTCTGTGTAACTATTACTGTATCACTAGTATTAAATACACTAATCCCAGTTTTCATTTATTTAAAATCAGCAATCTTTGCAAACCAACGCTTGGGGTTTGGTCAGTCAAAAATTAGCAATAGCACAAGAAAATCCATAAATCATGAACAAAAATGCTGAGTTCAACAGACCATATTAAGAACTTAGACCTAATTTTATGGAAGTAAAAATATATTAATGGATGATTCTGAACCTTCCTACACAGCTGAAACTTTGGAAAATGCACAATATCTACTTCAAGAGTTTACTTCATATAAACATTTAGAACGAATATCCTATATTCATCAAAAGATTGATCCAGCCTTAAGAAAATAGGCACCTTTCTAGAATACAATTGAAAACACATCCTAAAGTTTTAATTTTTCCATGGAAGGATGCAAAAATTGTGCAATGAGTAAACTAACTAAATAATAATTGTATACCCATGTGTTTTATGGATGGTCCAAAATCACATTAAAATTCATGCAAATCACTCTTAATTTCCACTGGGTTTGGATCAATTCCTTGTCTCCCACAGAGGAGTTAACCAAGGCTTTACGTCAAAACTTTATTTAGTGAAAATGCCCTTTTTTCCCTTGCTTTCAAGTGTATAATAATTACTAAATATTCTTTCCACGTTACTTTTGCTTTGATAAAATTTAATCTCTACTGTTTTTTGTTTCACAAAATTGCCTCCTGAAACATTCACACTACACATACGTACATACATATAGAAATATAACACAATATTTTCTGCTGTGATTGTCCAGCAATAAAAAAGCACTAGAGCAAAGACTAGCAGTAACAATGCTAAATTTCCCCAAAACTGAGGAAGAATTTGGAAGAAGCAGTATAGAATCAATAGCTTTTACACTACATTTCCTATTTGCTGTTACTAATTATTGATATTGATGACAGTGTCAAAACATTTTATTTTAATACATTCCATTGGAAAGAAGGCTCTTCTAATAAGTCAAGGTTTGCCAATTTTTTGGTACAAATCTCAGAACTATGCTATATTTTCTTTATTTACACAGTTAAATATCATTCTATGTAAAAACTAAATGTGAGGCACTTACTTGTGTCCATTTAAAGCTGCATGATGTAAAGCAGTATAACCTGAACTGTCAGTGCAGTTTATGTTTGGTCCTCGCCAGATGCTGCAAATAAAGCAAAATTGTAATGTTAATTTTTTGACTTGGCAAAGACAGAAGTGTCAGAAGTTTGATCTACAAATAATCTGAAGATCTCCGCAACAAGTGTGATTAAACTTTAAGAGATGAATTACCTTGAAAGAAACTTAAAACAGCAAGTGTCATCTTGATATCAATATAATTTATTTATAAAAATAATTTTATGCATCCATCTATATAAGAGTCTTGAACTTTATGTAGGGCAGACTCAAAGACTAATGACACAATAGTAATTTCAATTAGATCTGTTCTTCCTCTATTACTCTGGTAATTACACTGAGGTCATCATCTGATTTTGTACTACTTTTCCACAAGTATTCATTGTCTTTAGGTCAGCCAGTCTAGAATCAAACAAACACCAGATTAGTGAGAACTAATCATATAGTTTAAAGGGGCAGGAAATTTATCCTTTTTACTTGACTTGATATTTTAGCTGATTATATTTTTTAAATAGATATGCTTTTAAAAATAAGTTNTGTGCAGTCCAAAGGGGAAGATGGGCAGGTTAGAAATCTGCAAAGCAATTAAGGCAAGATAGAAACCACCAGGGGAAATTTCCAGAGCCAGCTAAATTTCATTACTCCTCTGCAAAACAAGGGAGGTTTGACTTGTGAATCTCAGATCCCATGAGTCACAGGATGGGTTCTTCAACTGCTAATCTCAACTTTGGGGAATGAGTCTTAAAGTTTTGAGTAGTCTCATCTTCAGGTTAGGAGAAACAGCAGATACTTTTCTCAGGATCAGCCACTTCATTAAATACAGAATATCTACTCAGTTACAGACATCCAGACCCACTGACCTCAAATTTTCAGTCTCACAGAATTCCTTTAAAGTGCAGCATCCTGTCCATGAACACTCAAGAAGAAAAATGTGATAGAATTTACAACTGTCATATTACATATGTTCTCCAAAGAACAGATAATCTTCTGGCAGACATAAACTCACCAATTTGTGAAGGAAACTGTGATACAAAAACCTCCCCTATTTTTCTTAACTGATACCCCACAATGGCACTAACATTTTTCATAACATGATATATATGAGATATATGCATATATATACATATATATCCACACTAGGGAATACTGATGTAGACTGGTCTCTTTTTCATTGTGTGTACTTGAATGATTCATTAGCTCATAAACTTAAGCAGTTGTTTTCCCACAAGTAATACTGTGTGCATACAGAATTATTTGTGTGAAACGTTGTGTTCTGCACTGAGCATAATTCTACATAATGCTGAGTACCAAGAAATTAAATTGCAGGGAGAGGTGAGGAAGAACAGGATCGCATTATTTTCTTGGGTGNAATTTATTTATAAAAATAATTTTATGCATCCATCTATATAAGAGTCTTGAACTTTATGTAGGGCAGACTCAAAGACTAATGACACAATAGTAATTTCAATTAGATCTGTTCTTCCTCTATTACTCTGGTAATTACACTGAGGTCATCATCTGATTTTGTACTACTTTTCCACAAGTATTCATTGTCTTTAGGTCAGCCAGTCTAGAATCAAACAAACACCAGATTAGTGAGAACTAATCATATAGTTTAAAGGGGCAGGAAATTTATCCTTTTTACTTGACTTGATATTTTAGCTGATTATATTTTTTAAATAGATATGCTTTTAAAAATAAGTTAATTAAATTACATTTTGTTACCTTTCTATTTTGTATTTTACAGACAGCCTCATTACATGTCCTGTTTAACCAGTTTAATGATCTATTATGGACTTTTCAAAAAACAGTAAAGGACATATTTTGTTTCAGAAGATATGGCTGCTAATCTACCAAAACCAACAACAAAACTAAGCCCTGGAAATCAGATAACAGAGGTGTATTGAGAACCAGCAGGCTTTTTTATCTAACTGACTACATTTGAAGCTGATTGTATCCATTACAGAAGCAATTTACTTTTCTGTAACAGTTTTCATCATCAGTATTAAAATTTCCAGAACACAAAATTATGAGTCCTGAACTACAGTCTATATTCATTAGTTTTTAATACAGTGCAAAACAGTCACTGGCAAGCCATATTTCCCTTCACTTAATACATGAAAATTAAGTGCTGTTGTTTAAAGAAAATAATTTGAAACTAATAAGTAAAAAGAATTTTTCATACTGACATTTTTCATTATCTACATCACTAAAATGACATATTATGCTTAACATACAATTTTTAAGAATTATTTACTATTGAATCTGTATTTTATTACCTATAAAATGGAATACATATATATGTTCATATATATATATATATATATAGATAT
>VZRH01003772.1:710256-752466 GCA_013397555.1 Urocynchramus pylzowi | reverse complement strand
AAAAAAAAAGGCAACTTCTTAAAAAATCTGCTGTGACATCTACAGATGTTCTTTTCTACAGAAGGCAACTTTCAGATAAGAAAAGTCATTCTAATCTTTTCAATTAAAGGAAATTATTTTAACTCCATGGAATAGTAAAAATTGAGTCACTGAACTGATAGTTCCTCTGTAATAGACAGATGTTATTTATATGGCAAAGACAATCCTTCCTTTCTATTAGGAGGAAAGAAATCTTTATGTATTGATAAGGTACAACCTCTCTACTTGTGCATAGCGTTTCTCAGTTATTATTTATTGAATTATATTTTCATCCTTTGATATATATAGGATATACAGGTTATATGAGAATTAAGAAAACAAGAAGTGGTATAGAAAGTAAGATTTTAAATACTACCAAAAAAAAGAAACACTACCAATCAGAACAGAATTTACTTGGCTTTGATAGCTTGCTTGCTTTGACTTAGAGTTATTAAGATTTGTCTGTTGGTTGTTTTTTCAAAATGTAAGGATCCATGAATTTATATACTGTTCATGACACACTAGGCATCATGAATTAAAAAACAAACAAAAAAGAAAAATTAAAAACCTCCTACCAAAACTCCCTGAGATAGTCCTCAATCGTTCTCCCCTAATTTCCTTCTTAATCCATTCACTAATTAAAACATTATTGTACTTCCTGACTCTGGTCTTAGGAAATATTTTTCAAATGAAACTATATGAATTTAAAAAAAGAAAACCTCTGAGACTTTATTAGAGACTATATAAATGCACCTATGTGAAACTCCTCATGACATGCAGGTTGGGCAGCTGGGAGGCAAAGGACAAAAGACAATGAGTAAATGCTGATGACTCAGAGACACAAGACAGGATGGACAGACTAATCACTGTCAGCTCCCAAAGGGTACACAAAGGCATGCTTCAAATCACAGCGTGGTTTAACTACAGAACACAGCAAACACGAGCAGGACTCAGCTGCAGGCAGCTCTCCTCCCTTGGGCCCATGCTGAAACACACTGACTAAAATTTTTTAAGCACGTGGCCAGGATCTTCATTAGTGCTCTGCCTACATTCATACACATGTTCAGTAGTGTAAACTCAGTTTATACAAAGTGCACAGACAATTTTACAGAGAATTTCAAAAATGCAAACTTTTACACAATAATATGTTTCATCATTCAGACACATAATAATAGTGTTACTTATTGTGAACAGCAGAAAAATAGCTCCCATTCTCTATTTTATGCACTAACACACCAAATGGACAACTCTTGCTGTAACATATATAAATTAATAATGTTACTTATCAAATATAGAAGTGTATCATTTCAGTAAATGTGGGGTTTTTTTCTTTCTATGGATTCCTCTTTGTTATAATCTAGTGTTATGGCAAATATATTATCCTATAAAAACATATATTTCTTTTTCATGTACATTTTTAGCTATTATGAATGCTCCTTTGCTGAATTTGACGTATGTCTTCAAATGACTTCAAAGAAGGTAAATTTAAATATTTGCCTTTAGCAGCAGTGGAGATAAAATCCTTTTAGAAAGTCATATTTTAAAGCCTAACAAATAACTGTACATGCAAAAAAAAAACATTGAAAAATGTATTTTAAGACTAATTTCAAGCAGGTGCAATAATAAGTATTCAATTGAAAAAAAGTATATGATATTTTGAGTAAGGCTCTCTTTAATTTTCTTTCCAGTATCAAAAAACCTGTTGCATGAAGCAATTTAGAATTAAAAATCTCAAAATATTAATAATAATATTTTTTATTATTTTAATTTAAAAATAATGGAATGACAAACATATTACCAATTCAGTTAATATTGATTTTATGCTAAAAGCTTATTGCATACATAATTCTGATTTAGTGCTTTTGTTGTATCAATGTGACATGTGACTTAAAAACATTTCAATTTCAAATGTGCTTATTTCATTTGGATTCCTGCTCTTAAGTTAACCCAATATAAATAATAAAACAAAATTAATGACCAACTATTCATGGGATTAAGGATGTTACTTGAGTTCAGATTCCAAAGCAGTTTATTCCACTTGCTTTCTTTAACCGTGATCTGTTTACAATCTTGGCCTTAGTGTAAGTCTGCAAAACTGGAGGATTTCACCAAACTGTGATCTTACTTCCATACTGATTCTCTTCAATTTGTGATTTCTATTTGATATAGCAAGTGCAATACATATTATGAGTTCAATTATTTAGTACACAGTCTTTAGTCACTACTATACTTAGAGCTAGCTACAACAGCAGGTTAGAAAAAATTATTTTCTAAATATGCAAACAGCAGGATCAACACTTAGAGTGATAACACAAGCATGAAAGTAAAAAGTATAATTTAAGAAAACATGTAGAAGAATAGGACCATATCCAACAACATAAGACTGAAAAAACAGTATCTTACCAGTAATTACTGTTTTCCAAGTCTTGTGAAGAATCCTTGCTAAATGAACACTGATAGATTTAACAGGCTACATCTGCCCAGACTAAAATTTGGAGTAGGGTGGCAGCATTTAAAATATGCAAATAACCTAATGTCCACTAAATAACCTCATATACTTGCTCACTTACCATTCTTGCTGTTACCATCTGTATTTTTGGTTAGAGAATGATGAGACCTGTACTATCATCAACCCAACCTGCCATTGCTTCTCCAGTGGAAAGGACTATGAGAAGGTTGATTATAAATGACTGAAAGTCAGTGTGTTGCTGAGGAGAGGCAGAAAGCCAGACACATAGAGATGCCAAAGTGTCACAGCATCAAGTTATGCCCTAGCCCTGCTACTCTGGAGCTCAACACAGATGCATCACCAGTGCATTAAAAGTGCATCTATGTAAGTCCAGCAGAGCACAGCAGCACCATGGCAGGCAAAGACACACACTGTTGGGGTCCCTCTCAAAACTGTGCTGTGAGAGCCTCCACCCCACTGCCTAGGGGTGACACATATCAACATGAAACAATGCTGGGTAACACTTCAAGCTGAGAGACACCACTGTCTAGGGCTACAGGGCACGTGGATTGAGTAGGATTTCCAATGGGATATTTAGGGGAGGAACCAAAGGCAGGGAAAGGGATAGATTTAAGTGATTTGGGGAGGAACAAGTTGGAGAAGATAGAGGGATAAGGGAACAAAAAGGGTTGATCACTTGTGTATAGTGGTTCTGCAGCACAATAGGCTGGTCATGTCCTGCACTCAATCTTGCTAAATTCTGATTCTACTTCCCTGGGCAAGGGCCTCTATCCAGTGTGCATGTATGAGGGCCAAACTACCTGCACCTGAGTCAGATGATGGGTTAGTGAGAATATATGTCAGTCTGGCCAGGAAATGGAGCAAATGAGGGTCTGCGAACCAGAAACTGGAGGGAGACCTTGGATCAGAGGCTGCAGCTGTAGTGTGGGTGTGTGAGACAGTGTGTGATTGCTAATGAAGACCAAGCTGGATCAGTCAACAAAGTAGGTGAAGTAGCCTGGGAGCCAGTTGTGTGGCTGTATGTCTCTGAGGTTAAGACATCTATATTAAAAATACTAGAGAAACCAGTGGTCTTGTGTGGTTGACATAGATTACCAGGAGGCATATCTTGCAATTCTTCAGATTGGACAGTCTGTGCATGTGTAACTACATGCAAATTTAGGTATGCCCAGTTTGGGAAAGAATCTACCTAGGAAAACATATTGATGAGCACTCAGTCTCTCCAATTAAGTACTCTGTTTGGTAAAATCTAAATAAACTAAACCTGAACAGAAGTCACATAAACTGTTTTAACTGAGTTAGAACTCTGTTTACTTGAAGCTGCAATCAATTTCATTTGAGGGTATGTAGTTTTATCCTAATAGTCTTAATAGTTACATCATTTTAAATGTTGTAAAAAAACAGTTAATATGCAAAAACAAAAAGGAGAAACACATTGACTTCAGAATGATGTCACACAAAGGAATAGGAATTCAGTTATGCTTTATTTTAAATAACTGTCATATATAAGGTAACTCTGCATTTGACCTTTTTCTAACCAGTCTGCCTTCATCATTCCTTATGGACTACTCATCTGGAAGTACAGTGGCTGAGTATATTGCATAATACTGTGGCTATATTTAGAAAGCAAAATGTTCCTGACTAGTACTGGTTAGCTTTTACAGTCAAGACCAATTTTCCTGCAGTAGTTAAAAGAGAGAAAGCCTTCATCAGTTATGACATAAGGGCTTCTCTGTATTCCACTTGTCTATAGGGACAAGATGGGGTTTTGCTTAGTCCACAGAGAACCATAGTAACTCCAGCTTGTCAGTGATGAGTCAGACAGATCCTTGGATTCAATCCGGGGTTCTGTCCTTGAAAATCCAGTCATTCTGACAGGAAAAAACATTACCTCTCATTTGGCATCATCCTGCAGAAGAATACTGTAAGAATAACTACTAAATTACGAAAATACACAGTCCAAAACCAGATCAGCAGGCAGTACCTTTAATAAGTAAAATCATTCATGTTTAAGCAATGTGAATCATGTTCTAAAACCATTGCTTATGATCTTAGGTGATCTGAGCAATCTGAAAGAATACCACACGGCTAATGCTGAAGATCAGTGCATCAGATTAAATGTTCCTATGAAGAGCAACTCCACACCCATTGCATCATGACTCTGGTCTCCCTAATATGTATGAGGTAGTTGGTTCTATGTATTTAGTATGAATCAGACCTATGCAATTTGTATAAGATCTATAGATTGATCAAGATTAACCAGGAACACAGCTCACTGTGTTATTTACTATTAGGCCATATAATACTATTAGGCCATATAATAACTGCCTTGGCTATATCTTTTTTCAGTGTGAATACAATACTTGTGGGTACATTCATATATCAAACTCCATAAATAAATACTGGGTTCTTTCGACTCTTTTCAGACAACTAACACTGAGTGAAATTACATAAGCAATGATTATTTTTCTATAAGCACAACAGAAATCAGTCTTCTGAGTGGTTGTGAAAGCCCTTGCATATCTCATGATTCTAAGTACATCAAACACTCACCAGTTGGTCGAGGGAGGGGATTGTCCCATTCTACTCTGCATTACTGCAGCTTCACCACAAGTGCTGTGTGCAGGTTTGGGTGCCACAATATAAGAATGATACAAAGCTATTAGAGAGCAATCAAAGGAGAGCTACAAAGATGGTGAAGGGTCTTGAGGGGAAGTTGTATGAGAAGCAGCTGGGGACACTTGGTCTGTTCAGCCTGGAGGAGACTGAGGAAAATCCTCATTGCACTTACAACTGCTTGTGAGGGTAAGAGGAGGGGCAGAAACTGCTCTCCTCTCTGTGGAGAGAGGAGTTACAAGACCCAAGGGAATGACCTTAATTTGTGTCAGGGGAGGTTTAGGTTGGGTATTAGAAATAAGTTCTTCACCCAGAGGGTGTTTGGGCACTGGAACAGGCTCTCCAGGGAAGTGGTCCCAGCAGCAGCCTGACAGAGCTCAGGGAGCATCTGGACAATGCTCTCAGGCACAGGGTGTGACTCCTGGGGATGGTGCTGTGCAGGGCCACGAGCTGGACTTTGATGACCCTTGTGGGTCCCTTTTAACTCAGCATATTCTATGATTTCTTGATTCCATACACTTTTATGAATATACCCATGAATACTGAGGTATAGTATATACACCACTATTTTATTTTGAAGAGCAGAGCATATTCTCAGAAAGACCATTCTGACTCCTTTTACAAAAAAAGCTGACATGAAAATAAAATTTTTAAAAGCCACTCAAATATTACTTTATCAGAAATAAACTAAAGCAAAGTCCTATTTCTCTTTCTCTCAAGAATACAGATATGATGACATATTTTACTAGTAAAGATATTCTCTTAGCCATTCTTTTTCCTAATTCAACTGACCTTGAAGCTTTAGTAAGAAAAGAGAGTTTCTTCCACAATTCATTTTTGGAGATCCAACACAGTATTCCCATCCAGCATAAATTCATGGTGTTTGCAATTTTAAACAAATTATTACAGAGAGGCAAAGTCAATATTTACCAGAAAAGGAGATTTTAAAACCTCTAAATGCTTAATTATGTATCCTGGAACACTTACTGACATTTGTTTAAGTGGAATAAAAATTCCTGAAGCTCTGGCACTGGAAGCAGCACTGGGAAGAGTAACAATTTGCATCAAAGATTTTTGAATATGGATGCTGTTAGAACTGTGACCTCAATCCAGTACTAAAGATTGTTCATCTTAGAAACCAACCTGAGACGAGACTCTGTTATAGCTCTAGGACACACAGAACAGAGCTTGCTATATATAGAGTCTGCAATTCAGCTGGCTTTAATACCTTGCCCTTCCTCATCTGGGTTTCCTCAAAAGTAGAATAATTCTTTCAGACACTAGCAAAATATACACAAGAAGAAATTCATGATTCCATTTCCTCTTGTTTCTGGAAGGCTGTCTCACACCACATTCTCAATTTATGCTGAGATTTGAAAATGAGATTCAGAAATCAACTATGGTAACATTAATCCCTGCATCAATGTAATCAATCCCTCATTATCTTGACATATGAAAATGTAACAGATGTGAGAGTCTCACTTCTTCCGCTTGCACCCACATGATATTAAATGTTATCCACACAACTTTCCATATTCTCAATTCAAAGCTTCCACATCTTCATCTCATAACAGCAGCAATAATGTCCAACCTTTTTGGACAGCCTGCCATAACCTTAGCCTAAACTGAAAACCATGAAAGACTACAGCTCCAGGAACTCACTTCCAAAATAGGAATCCTGAGATATTAAGGCTCTTGAAATCTATCTACGACCTATAACATATGTAGAATATATGCATAACATTTGTGCTTTCCAGTAGAATATTTCCTCAGTTACTCAGACTCCATGAACCTAAGTAGACAATAAGCAAGGCAGAGAACATCAGAAGTGTGCAACAGTACATTTTTACAAGATATAAGGTAATTGAAAGCAACCTTGATCAAAATGAAATCAAAAGACTACTAAAACTCCTTCCTGTTGTCTTGGGGTGACTTTATAATGCTGAACTGTATAATGTAAACATTATGTTTATCTTTAATAACATAAATATTAAACAATTTGAGTCTGTTCTTAGGAAAAACATCATTTCAAATCAGAGGTGCTCTTACTGCATTTGCCAGAATGCTGCCATGGAGTATCTGCATGTTGACTGCCTCCATCCAAGTGCTAACACTCATTTTTTCCATCAGCTTTGAATTAACTTCGTTAACAAGGACACAGCTTAGGAAAGACATATAAAATATAGATATGACAAATACATTATAGAAATGATAGCCAGTGCATAGAAAAAAAAAATTAGCACCTGTTCAGATTACATCAACACTTTTTTCTTCTCTTAAATTGATTGTCAAGTTGTCAAGTTAAATAAGGAAGTCAATCAGGGTGAAATTAGCTACTGCAGTAAGTACAACTGGGCAAAACCAATTCACTGATCAAGTTTGTTCAGAGCCTTGAAGATTGGTTCTTATCAGACACACTGCAAACCTCAAATGGAAAATTGTAACATCTAATCTTTAGCACATAGAGCTATTATAATGTGAAATGTTCAAATGTTTTTGGCATAGCATAGAAAATCTGAATAAGAATGATATTGGATGAAACTATTGCATGATACAAAATTACTAAATCAGATAATGTTATTAACTAAGAACAGTTTGAGCATAAATTCTCTATCCTATGTTAGCTAGCTATGTGCTCTAGCTAACTGGAACAGTAGGACAGAACAAAGCTTTCCAACAATAAAAATATAGAACTAATTCTTTAATTTCTTCTCTTAGCAACATGTCATATTTGAAATAAATAATATCAAAACAGAAGGATGATACTCAGCACACATTTCATTTGCTGTGCTTTGCCAACAGAGGTCAGAATTACCTCAGCAGCATCCAAAGCATTACTATGATCATGCCTAGAAATACTTTTATTACCACAAAATTGCTTTCACAAAGACAAATAACATATTTTAAATAGAGACTGAAGTTTCACAGTGACATAATACAAAGGTCTTCCAAAGCTTTTGGATCTGTAACAATAATGTCACCACTTAAAATTTCCTGAACACTGTTACTGAAATAACTACAAAGGTCATATTCATCACATGACTGACAAAGTATTTGGTAAGATATGCTAGCAATCATTTGGATCACTCAGAAAATATCTATTCATCCAACATGATGCTTTCCATTGAACAAAATCATTTATGACACACAGCTTAGAAGGCAAAATGTAATTACAGTAAAAATATTCAGTAAATTTTCAGTCTATTTATGTTAGAATTCCCTATTTAAATCCATTAGGAGTTATTGTTTCTACTCTATTTAAAAGCCTTATCAAAAGTAGAAATGAAATCCAAAACTAAGAGGTTTAAATGACACAGAAGCTTCTACTATAAAGGAAGATTTGGCTGATGTAGACTTTCAAACAGCTTAAGAAGAACAATAACCCATCACTTATTTCCAGACGTATCTAAAGTGAACACTGTGTTTTATAATTTTCCAAAAACCAATTACACATCAAGAAAGAAATATTCTCTGTACTTCAAATAGTTTTCTAGAAAATGAACCTGAGACCTACTCCAAAAGTATTGCAAGTGCTCCATAGAATTGTAGCTCTCTGGATCATGAACTCTTCAACAATATTAAAATAAAAATGCTAAATTTGGGGGAATGTATTTAAGGAATAATCTTTCAGCAACTTCCAGCATCTTTCTGTTCCTTTAAATTGAACTGATAAGATACTTCACAAAATCTGTTTTGGCAAATACCTTTTTGTAAAATATATAACAAGACTCAGCCATAACAGGAATTGTTTAATGTCATTTCTGACCTGCCTGTTTGGTAAGAGATATCTAGAGAACCCAAATTTGTCTGCAAATATTCTTCCTAATATTACAGATTTTTAAAGAAAACCCATTGCAAGAGAGATCCCAGTTCCACAATAAGACACCATGCAAAATGATTCATCACACCTCTCTCTTTAATTTAGTATCAGCACTATGGTATCTGAAGGACTCATGGAACAATTGCTGTGATTTTTTCAGCTGTGTTTAACCCAAATAATGTTTCTAAATCTTTATATAATTGAGCAGGAAAAAAACCAATCCCCAATTAAATACCTTAGGTACTAAACTAAATTTATCATGCAAGGCTAGACTGGCCTACAACAAAAAGAAGGGAAATTATACACCAAAAAAGGTTATGAAATGCATGTGTAGATGGCAGATTCCATACTACTTTCCTTTATTATATCTGTAAACCTCTCTTTTTTTTGTCTTTTTTTTTCCATTAAAGGTCATATATTCGCAAAGAGGAAGGGATCCTTGTTTGTGAAATCTCCAGAAAGCTGTAGGTTTTTAGAAAATTATGGAGATGAGAAAGCCTTTGACATACACATGGGCTAGGCTCTCTAGAAGCTACTTAGTGTTAACTCTTAAAAGAATCCAGACACAAAACCCCATGAAAAACAGACCCCAGCTGAATTTATCTGATTCTGAATTCACTTTAATTTCCAATTATCTTTAATCTTGGAAAGAAAGATCTTTTACTATATCTCAGATTCTAAGGTCATTTTAACAAGTAGATTTGACTGTTAGTTCAATCTTGGCAGTAAAATTATTCAGATGAAGCCATCATTTCACCCAAGGGGGCACAATCGGATTTCAAATAAGAAGAGGGACATTTTCCCCCAGTGCTGAAGTGCTGACAAAAACTACACTAGTCATATTTGGAGTCACACTAGAAAATCCATATATATCCTCCCAAGTGGCCAAGGCCCAGCTGGTTGGTAGCTCATGGCTGGCCCCCCATGATCCCACCACACAGGCAAAGAAGCTCATATAGATGTGTCTGACAGCTTAAGTTAGCAAAATTCAAGGAACATTTCTCTCCTAGGGTGAGTGGGTTGTAGTAAAAGGTAAATGTTTAAGAACCATCTAGCTACTGGAATATCCATCTCCTGGATTTTCAAGAAGCCACCTGAAAAGAGTGCAAAGAGATCTGAAGGAACTTGACATCTTAAAAAGCATGAGAGCACAACCCAAATTTATATGAAAGACCTGCATAGCCCATGATTTGAAAAAACACAGACAGCACAGCATTACTTCTATAATACTGATAATTGAGACACTGAATTAATTGAGGCTACATTATTAGCATAAAGATTCCATACAGCCATGATTCCATACAGACTTTGATCATGACAGTTCAGAGTAGACTGAATGCACAGAGAATTTGTAAATATTTTCTATAAAAGCATAATCAAAGCTGGAAGGTTAATTTCTCCTTGGGCATGGAAACAGAATACCATGATGCAGTTCATGCTTGCAGAAATTCTAAAACGATACCAAATCTATAGCAAACAAAACAGCAACAAAACTTCTGACTTTTTTTTTTTTCTATAAAACTTTAACAGTCCAACCAATGAAGGAATACATTCTCATTACGTGAAATACAAATTTTAATATAGTTGATCATATAGTTCTGCCACATAGAAGACAAAACTTTAGGAACAGTCCAGGGTATGAAATAATTTCAGAACAGCGTGGAAGTTTTTTTAAATGGCAAGATGAATATTATAGCTTCAGTTTTGTAGCCATCACAGTTACAAAAATCTTCACATAGATAAGTTGGTACAGGACTGTATTTTTAATTTTACAAACAGAAACTGGTTTTTGGCTTTCCTACATCACCGAGTCACTCTGAACGACCTAAAATCCCCAACAGATTCTCCAGGCAATCATTTTTAGGCTGTAGAGTTTTATGTTCTTCTCTTCCATGTCACAGAGGCACAACTGTTTCAGTCCTCGTTTACAAAATGGCAGTGGACAGTCTGGGATCTAGAATGTTTATATACTGTTGAGATCAAAGCACAGTCAATATCATTAAAACTATCTGGCTCTGCTTAGCTCCCAGAAAATATGTCATGGGTTGTATGCAGGTTAGGACTCTCCATTCTGCCAGACCCTGAATGCCATGTCAGTTCTCTTGTCACTTCAGCTCTGAACCATTTAGGAACTCAGGCTGTACCAGCAATAGTAAACTAAACATGTTTGGAACTATTTTCTGGCACTAAGGTCATACTGGCATAGAATTCTCCCCACCTACACTACTCAAACCTTCTAAACAGGATAGCTGCATCCAGATTGTCTATCAGGCCCTAGGCACATACTAATTCTTCAGCTGTGCTTGGTAGCTCTTTCCTTGGGAGAATGCCACATGGCACCTTCCAGTACCCAGAATGCTAAAGTTAGATGCAGCCTCACATTCCTGTCACAAATTTGGCAGAAGCCTGTCGCTCACCAGCAGCATTTATCAGCTCAGAGGATGCAAGAGCACCACTGTTGTGAGTTTGGGTTCAGACAGATCATGATGAGCCTCGGGCCCACAGTTTATGTTTCTGCTCTATGCCTTTGATTCTCCCAGCAAAGGGTATAGAAGGGAGAAGTAGTGGTACACTGACCCCAATTCCTTTTTTAGCTCACTGCTTGACTGCTCAACACCAGGATAGAGGATAAGGGGGAGTAAAGTTGTAGATGTGAATGTCCCAAACAATACACCACTGTTGTTAACTTCTTTTCTTCTTTTCTCCTCCTTCAGGTGCACACTCATATTGACGAAAATTCCTAGCAGCGCATCCATAACTGCATAGTACACCTGCAAGGCAGTCTAGGAATCTCATTCTGGTAAAAATTTAAGAAAGGAATCCACAATGGACTCAGAATGACCTTATTCCAGGAAAATATTGCTAATGGCTATAGCAGCATGAATCTCTTCAACTTTTTAGCAGAAAGAACACTTACCAAAAATGCAGTCTTTTTTGGTTCAAAAAATCAAAGGTAGGCATAGGTATGAAAATCCTTCACACCAAAAATACCTACATTTAAGTTTTATAAACAGGGACTCTGGAAGAGACTTCATATTTTAGAGAAGGAAGCCAGAAGTGACTGGGTAGGAAAAAAGAATTAATCCCACCAATACAAAACAAGCTGAAATTAAAGACAGCCAAAGCCTTACTGAACTGACACATTTCTCACTTCTGATTTCCCAGTCATCACAAATCAAGGAGAAATAAGCCTTCTTAGGTGAGAGGGACCTAGTTAAACATTGGAAATTTGTCCCACTTATCAGAGATATTATTTTCCATAATTAATTAGATGGTCTCTCCAGAAGAAAGTTTCTGTCTTGTGAGAACAGGTCAAGGATGAAAGTGAGAGTTGGATATCCATACCTATGATGAAGAATATGCTGGAACTAGGAACTTCCATAGAGCCAGTCTGTCACACTGTCTCTAAAAATCCCTTAAAAATGAAAAAAAGAAAGGAAAGTATAAATCAGGAAATTTAAACAAAGAAAGGAACTGCAGTGCCTCATCACGGTTGAAGCAGGGCAGGAGACACATTCTATTGATCTCTGAGACAAAGTTTCAGCTTCTGGAAGGCAGAGGTCATAACATTAAACTACAGAATGCTGTCTTAAATCTCCTACTCACAGTTCACAAGCCTATAGTAGGTCAAATTGTTTGATAATGTATTCAGAGCTTCTAGGAATTGAAATCTTTAACTGGATTTCAATTGAAATTGAATGAGAGAAGTTACTTTGTCAATAAATTCAGGCAATAAAAGAACAGCAATTCCCCATGTTTTAAGTGTTTCCAACAGCATTTGATTCTGTTTTCACTGGTTCTATTGCTATTTCTTTATTCCTGCAGTTAAGATGAAAACATAAAATGAGGGGAACTTATAGCTCTATAATACATGAATAAAATGGTGATTTTTTTTTCTCCTGACATTTTTCTGAATTAATTTTATGTAAGGGGATAAAGTTTCTTTAAGTAAAGCTATATTTTCAGGATAAAAGAAATCAAAATAAAAACATTTGACAAACTTCAGTCCAAACTATCAGCATAATTATTTCACAATTGTTACTGAAGGAAAAAAACTCTTAACTTCCAAAACTAAAGGACTGGAGTATCTTTTAAGAGTAGAAGCTGAGTCTTATAGCACTGTTTAGGCTAGAGAAGGCCTGGGGAGGATCTTACAGTAAGTATACAGTGGGAGGGTGTAGAGAAGGCAAAGCCAAACTCTTCTCAGTAGTGCCCTGTGGCAGGACAAGAGGCAACAGACATGAAGTTCAACACATTAAATTCCATCTGGAAATAAGAAAATGCTTTTTTACTGAGTGGGATGGTCCAAAATGTAGAATGTCCATTCCTGGAGGTACTCAAGGAACCCGAGCAACCTCTTCTAGTTGACCTCTGCAGATGATCTCCTGAGGTCCCTTCCAACATCAACTCTTCTGTGATACACATTAATTTTACATGAAGTTGTATTATTTTTTTTTGCTAAGAGGTTCACCTCTCGATGTCATGCATGAAAGTACTGTCATGGGTTGACCCTGGCCCAATGCCAGTGCCCCCATGAAAGCACATTTTCCCGAATGGTTACTGTGAGATGTGACCCAAAATACAGCAAAGCAGGCTCCATCATCTCAGGGGTAAAGGAATAAAGCTTTATTACATCTACTATAAACACAAAAAGAAAAGAAAAAAAACATACACACACACAATGTCTACAATGGAAGTTTTCAAAACCACTTCTCCTCCCCCCACCTTCTCCCATCAACACCATGAGTCAAGGCTTTACCTTCCCAATCCAGCAACCACCCCTCGAACACTCAATTCTCTGCCCAGTACCATCTCTCACTCTACCACCTCCCAGTTCATCAGGAGAGAGGAGTCTCCCTCTCGCACCACAGGCCTCCCCCCGGAAGCACGGTCGAACCCTCCTGCGCTTCCATCGGCACACCTGGCAGCCATCCAGGGAAAATCTGCCAGGGTGCAAATCTTCCTTCCATGTTCAGTGCTCTCACCACTGACCATGGATCCAAACTGCTTCTTGGGTGTCCTTTTTTAAGGATGCTTTGCCCAGTTCCAGAAGAGTGACAGTCTCACATTTGGGACAGCAGTCCCCCCCATATTCTTTCCCCTGGGGCCTGGGGCTCTCAGGAACAGAGATCTCCTCATCCATCTCTGTTCCTTCCACATCTTCCTCTGACACACTGCACTCCTCGTGGCTCCCAGCCATCGCCTCCCCCCAGAAACAGTCTCTGAATTATAGAAAGCAATAGGCTCTGTCCCGTGGCTATGCAAGAGAAAAGTCCAGCCCAAAAGCCACTCCAATCATCTCCTCCATCCAGGACGCCTTGCAGCCTGCCGGGGGGTCCACCTTTCCCAGCGCCGGAGGGACTGAAACAGCAGCCACCCACCGGAGAGACTCTGGGAGTGTGTGATCTTTTCAGAGCGGTGAACAAATTTTGTCATCCAGTATTGTTCATTCTGTGTGCTGGGGAGTGCCTGGCCTGATAATAAACAGGTTCTTTCCATCTCTCTCTCTGAGCAAATTTTTTTTCCCGAACCAGTTGGGGGGAGGGGCCGTGTGGGTTTGTTTTTTTCTGGAGGGGCCCCTTTTGAGATCTTCCCACAAATTTGCCCTAAACCAGAACAAGTACATATAATAGAAAACTCATCTGTAATTTTTTTTGTCTTCAAATCCAGAGAATTCAAATTCTCCTCTTCAACTATACAGAGCTTCATCTAAAAAATTAATCTAGACACCAGTAAGCAGACTGCATCAAGAGTAACTCACATATTATAGTGATGGAGTAAATATAACCAGTCAATACAAACCAATCAGGTTTTTTCCTTTCTAACACATGTAAGGCAAGTGCACCTCACATTCCATTCTACACACACTTCCTAAGAAACTTGGAGCTAGGATGCATTAATAACATCTCTGCTTTTGGCAGTCCTAGAGAGGCATGTAGTAGATACATTGAACTGCATTCAGTACTGCCATAAAGTCCTCCCATTAACCACTGGGATAAGAATAATGAGACTGGTCAAAAGTTGATCAATTTACTTGTACCAAAGTAAGACCACAATACACAACTACCAAAAAAACTTGCAACATACCTATTTCTTTTCTCCTGAAAATCTAAATGTTTGTGGTCCAGATAGCAAGACAATTTGAACAATTTCATCTTTTCAGAGTGTTTGTGACAATGTAAATAACGGACTGACTGAGACAATAGAAGTGCTATCCCACTAAAAGATAACTGTCTAATTTTCAGAGGCTTAAGGAACTTCTAGGTACCAGAACTACTTTACCATAAAGTTGTTTGTGAAGAATGCCACCTTTAACAATGACAGACTGCAATGGAAAACAAAGGGAACATGCAATCATCTCTATCAACTCATAATGAAGAAAGTAACAGATAAGGAGAATTACTAAATTAGTACAACTTAAATTAGTCAATGAGAAAATAATACTATCAAAGAGAAAGGAAGGAGAAAATTACTCTTGTCCAACAGTCTCACTGCTTAAGAATCTAAGTAACAGTAGCAAGTAGTGAACATGATTGATCACAATCAATTCTTTGGCCAAGCTTCAGCACCAGAAGAACTTGCAGCTGTGGATATTGTTGCCAGAAAAGACAGAATGCTTATGGTGAGAATTTAACTGTGAAGACTTTCAGAATATATGAAATGGACCTTTGAAATCATCTCATTCAATCACTTTCTCTGAGATATGAAAATTTCAAAGCTGGAGCTAATTTTGAAGTTAGTTCAGTTTGTTTGGGAAATTGTGTGGTCAAGTTTTAAGTCTCTTCAGTCATGGATTTTACACCATATCTCTTGCCAATCTTTTGCAGAGATTGATTACCCTAACTGTGATTTTTATCCGTAATATCCAACATAAATCTCCTTGTTGCATTTTGCATCTGCCCCCATTTTCCCCTTGCTGTGCACACCTGAAAAGACTGGGGCCCTTTTTAACACCAAAAGAAGTCATTTAGTTGAGGACACCTTAATGAAATCCTGTTAGTGCTCTTTTCTTCTGTCTGAACAAACAGCTCTTTCAACTTCTCATACGTCAGTGCTCCAGCCTCTTAATGATCTTGCTGTGTTTCTCTCTTCTGGATTTTCCCCAGTTGGTTTGTATCTCCTATAATGAAGTCCAAAACTGTGCAAGCCTTTGAACAGAGGTGAATAGGTACTTCCCTCAACTTGCTGGCCATGTTTTCTGTTGACCTTCTCTGCTGCAAGGGCACATTGCTGACTTATGCTCTCCTCACAGATGGCAGACAGGTTAGCCAGCTACAAATTAGCCTTGGAAAATCCAGGTTGATACCTTCATTCAACCTCTTGTCCTTTATGTACTTGGATATGCTGTCATGAAGAAAATATACATACCCTGATGGGGCTGAAGATATTAAAAAAACTGAAGATGATTCAAGAAAGAAATAATCATTTTAGATTCTTTATTCTATACATGGTTTAATAGAAGTCTATTATTTTAATGGCCATCTTTCAAATCTTGATCTTACTTCCTTATTCATAGACTGAAGCCCAGATTTTCCATCAATTCACTGCTGTGAAACCCTTTGAATTTTCCAGTTCTCTTCTAAATAGGAGGGCATTCCAAATTGTAAATAAATACTACCTGGATAAAGCTGAAAGGCTACTATGTTCTGTGTTGTCTCTTCAGGTTCCCATGACCTGATTTTTTTTTCCATTAATTTTAAAGTACAGGGTTTTTTTACAGTTTTTTTTTTCCTAAGGCCTAGAATTATGAAAAGGACAGTACATACAGGATAGGTAATATTGCTCTTCCTCCTCAGGCTAAGTAAATTGAATACCTACAAACAAATAAATATACACTGCATCGCCAGAACTAGGCACCTCAGCTAACACTCAGCAGACTAATCTAAGTGAAGAACACTATCCAGCTCCTTAAGTCTAGTCAAGAGGAAATTCTAAGACATAATGTTTCTGAAAACCCCTCTTCTTTCAAGGATAAGGTATCTCAAGACTAAAGAAAAATGTCCTCCATTTAAAACCCATAGATTGGAGGGCCTTTAAGAAATGTAAGTAGCCATCTCCTCTTCCCTAAGAACTCAGAAAAACTGACTTTTTTCTTTTCAAGGTGCTCAGTGGTAGCGGAAAATCCTTAAAAAAGGAAATGAGAGCATTCACCTGGGAAATACCCTGACGTCCAGTCCCTAAACTAGTGAATGACTGTATATTTTATATTTGGTTAATTCTACATAAAATACAGAAACAATCACAAGAATAATAAATCCTGACAAGGGCTTTGCAAGAGAATATTTCAAGCATGAAAAAGAGCAAGGATTTTCTCTCAGAAACCTGTAACAGGTCTCTATGATAAAGCCTACATTTAATTATGCAGGAGATTCTGCAAATGGCTTGTATTTTTGATGACAGGTAGTTTATTAAAATCTGTCAAACAAAAGTAAGAAATAGAGTGTGTGTGGCAAGATATCCACAAAAAAAAAAAAAATCTATGGAGTCACATCAAAGGAAAATTAGGACATCTAAATTTTGCCTGCACTAGCTTTCAAAAGTTATTCCAGAAATGTGCCATATTTTCATGATTGACTTCTTTCTTGGATATAAGACTGAGATTACTACATATCAGAAAGCATAAAATCAAAAATTATCCTACACTCCATAGGAACTTAAATCCTTACAGATTAAGTAATGTTACAAATAACATTCAATTCCACTACTCTAATCCAGGAGGTTCTACTACTCCTGGTCCTCCTTGCACAAAGCAGGAACAGAATCTTTCACAGCCAGCTCAGAAGAGAAGAGAGAATGGTCCAAGGACCTAGAATCCTTCAGCATCACGTTGGTTGATACCAAATGAATAGAAAAAGTGAATGGAAGTGAACTTCATTCAGTTGTATAGATTTTAGCTGTGAAAAGAGCAGTAGGCACACTCACAAAAGAGTACAACTGTGCTGTGAGAGCATATGAGACAAAGCTGGGAAAAGGTATGGGAGCTTTTAGTACATTACCAAGGATATTGAAGTCAACAGGAACTTGAGCACATCTTCAGGGTATTGCATTGCTGTTATTGCATTCTGTATTAACTTAGAATTCTAAGGAAGGACTAATTCAGAAGGACTGAGACATTTCCTTATGGGATTAAAGGGTTAAAGCAACAAATACTCTCATTGCTAACAGTCTGTCAGAGTTCAAATTTAACAATTATCCTGAAGCCAGCTGTCCATACTATTCCATTCTGAATTTAATAGTCTTGAGAAAATATTATCTTTCTAAATTAAAATGATTTGCAAAAGACAGGGTAAACCACTATCAAGTAAGATACCCACTTAGGCACACACATACATCTTTCACTTTCACTGAACACAGACTCCCTGCTTTTACTATCTCACACCATACACGTGCTCCTGAAGAGCAGCTACAGCTTTAAAGGCTGTACTTTTATCCATCCTTTTCAGTATTTTTATCCATTCCAGCTTTAATCCCTTTCTCCTACTTTATTTCTCCCCATGATAAATAAGAAGCTTCTGGTAGAAGCTTCCATTATCCAGATGCATGAGACTTTGGATGCCTACAGAAATATGAAATTTTTCAGATTTATTACATTCTTGCTTTATCTTGAATTCTACAATTTCCGATCAACTAATTTTTAAGTATTTGCTCATAAGTTAATGGATAGTCTTACACCATCATCTCCATTACAGACTAAAATTGAAGTTCAGTTGAAAGCATCATCATTAAAATTTGATTTTAGGGCAAAAGATCAAGCTAAATAGAGAATAATTTCACACTAAAACATGGTCTGATATTATATTAATAATACGAATGAGATTGTAAACATTAATTATCCACGTAGGACCTCCTCAGATCTTAAACAAAATTTTTTGAATAGTTGAGCTATTAATAAAAAAAATAATTATAATTTCAAACCATCTTCTGAATTTTGTTTCATTTTAAGTCTAACAGAACAACAGCTTGGATTTACTTTGACCACAACTGTCCCACTTTATAAGGAAAATCCCACGTATAGAAGATTTTTGGGTGATGGGTAATGCTAGATCCATCTAAATTAAACCTTAATGTATTTGGTCAATCTGTTATCAGTCAACTGTATGATGTTCCATTGACTTTGCTTCTTGCCATTTCTAACACCCTATTATGCCTTCCGGGAATTTTCAATCATGCACTTCACTAAATATATTCATAAACACCTGAATAGGAAATAGTTTAATACACCTGCCATGGGATAATGTAACACAAAACTACTGCATGATGTGCTCATTCCAAATGTTTAAATATCATACTCTTCTCAGAACAGCAATGCAATACCCTGAAGATGTGCTCAAGTTCCTGTTGACTTCAATATCCTTGGTAATGTACTAAAAGGGTAACATCTCTTGAAGATTGTAGAAGAATTTTATTTCTCAGGTACAACCTCAAGGATCACCATCTGAAGGGGCTTTTTTAGACTCACTGCAAACTGCATCTTCAATATGGAAGGACAAATAGGATGGTTCTCACAGATCCAGTATAAAACATAAAGATCTATTTCAAAACATGGGCACCTAGATATAAAGTTTAAGTTACAATAAACATGCTGGGTGCTGCAAATAATCACTAATTTTCACTACAGTGAAAGCCAGATTATCACTAGGTTTGATAAAACTTCTAAAAACGAAATGGCAAACCTGTACACAAGGCATAATTTTATCTTGAGAAAGCAGCACACATTAGACCAGCAACCTTCTGCCATGAGAAATTTTCACCAATCTGAGGATCTCCTTTAATATAAAATTCTTCTTAAAATTCTTGAAAATATGTCACAACTTACTGTCTTAATACATCATTTAAGTAAAAAATATTATCGTTATTTGAGATGCCAAGAATAGATCCCAGTGTATGGTGCTAGATCAGCTACATGTTCAAGTAACAAATTTTGCTCCAACTACCTGCAGGCACTGACAGATTAGAACTCCCCTGGGTGTTTAAAAACAAAATGAACCTGGCACCAGGATGTGTTCCAGCCACCAACTGTATAAAATACACTATTTTTATTACAGATATCAGAGAAGAGGAACAAAAATACCAAGATGCACCCACTGAAGTTTGAATGGAACTGAATACAAAAATGCAGACATCTGAGGAACTCTAAATACATGAGAACAACTAACACATACTAAGAGATTTTGGCACACATTTTTGTCATCTTGAGAAAAATTTGAGATAAGCTGTTGAGAACTTTTCTATTAGTGTTGCTTGCCAATACTGTGGTTTTGTATTGTAAACTGGGATTAGAAGTATTGTTGCAGTATGTTGCTAGAGAATTTAGGTTCCTGGAGCTTTCTTGAGATCTCTCAATTCTTTTGATAGTATAAGAAGACGTATATGTATAGAGTGGTTATCTAAAGAATCTGATACCAATTTCTTCATACTCAGTACTCTTTATATATTTTGTCTTTAAAATTTAATTTTCTTCTTAAAAATATTCTTGGCTTATCAAACTGTTTGTGTTTAACCCATTTCTGCAGATTATCAAGGTCTTACTATAGTCTAATCCTGTTTATTATAAAATATTTTGCAATAGTTTCTAGTTTTTCAGTATCTGTCAATTTGACTAATGCAATTTTAGTTTCTTCCTCCAAAACAAAAATACTCTGCAGAATCAAACTTTGACCTTTCACTAAGTGACAATTTGTTTCAAGACACTGAACAAAGGAAGCAAACAGGTTAGAAGAATATGGGAACTCTCAGACCAGACTTTGTTGCGATTAGCTTGGGAGTCAGCCACATTTAAATGCATCTTCCTCTTTGTTTTACTGTTAGAGTAACCCTCTGGCTACTAACTTTAAAATTTGGTAGAATAAACTATCACTTATAGTCTCTATGTTTATAGTCTCTCATCTAGTAACACTTTAATCCATGACAACATTCATGTTCAAGCTAATGCAATGTTTGGTTTTTTCAACATTAAGGTTTCAAGAATCCCTTATCATTTTATTTACTTCAATCTGATTATATATTTAAAATAAAAATGTTGCATATTCTGCATTCCTTTCATTATCTGATTTTATAATTATCTTTTAAGATGGGACCTAGTTTTACATAAATTATCATTCATTAGTCATTAATGCTTTCTGCTCAGGTTTTAGATAATGAATGATTTTTTTCTTCATATTCCAAGTTGAACGATAGTAAAATATTATATTAGAATTATTATATATTATATATATATTAGAAATATTATATTAGAGAAAGCAATATTTATTGTCATATTTTTTTTTTCCTTTCTGAAAACTATACACCATTACCAAGGGATGAGTTCAGTTCTCCACATGAACCGAACTGAAAGAAGAATTCTCAGATGTGGCAAAAATTTTCAAGCTAATACTCTTCATAAAATAACACATCCAGCATATATATATATATATATAGAGAGAGAGAGAGAGAGAGAGCATGAATTCTGAAAGTTGCATTTTTTTGGGTGGAGAAATTTTACAAGGTCTTCTCCCATTGTTCATCAGTCAAATACTTTGAGAATGTATCTTTCATCATCAAGATGGATTTATAAAAGTGTTGAATGTAGTGACATTCTGAAACTGTTTTTCTACTTGGAACATGTTACCCACGCAGAAGTTCTAGTGCAATACTAAGTACCTGCATCATGTATATATATGCTGGATGTGAGCAAAATAGTGCTTTTCATGGCACAGAGGAATTCTTCCATTCACTCTGCAGAGTAACTAATCAAACAAATAAAATTAGCTTCACTTACTGAAGGATTTATTGGTTCCTTTTAGATATATTTACATATACATACATAAAAATAAATGCCCTTTTTCCCCTTTTCAACCAAAAACTTTTTGATTCCTACTTTTCAAGCATATTCATGTGTGGTATTTTTTTGAGAAGTCACTTAAATCTGAAGATTTCTAAAACCATTTTCATACTGCTTGACTGCTGCATTCCCTTCCTTCTAGTATAACAATCAGATTTTCTTTTATAAACAAGAAGTTCCCTGAGTGTACTATTTACACACTAGTGCACGCTAAGTCTCTGTTCATCCTACCATGCAGAATTAAATAAATCACGGTCTTCTGTACAAACCATGCTAAAAAGCTACTGCCCATCAGTAAAATGCAGACTCAGATATGTTCTTTCTCTGACTAACTTTTCATCTTTATGGATGGTGAATTTTGCAAGGGCTCTAGCAACACTGCCTATTATGCACTACCTCCACTCCCCAGTGTAAAATCACATTTTACTTTGCTTATGATTAAACTGCTTTGTTTAAGTTGAAATGCCACATGTCAGACTTCTAAGAAAGGAGCTCTAGAGCAGAAGAAGAAAATAGGGAACAAGGGAAGGAAATCTGAATTAGCATATTAAGGGAAATTCACAAGAAATTAAAATAAAATTAAATGAGAAGACAGAAAAAAGGACCCAACTCACACAGGCAAGATAGGAAATTTGGAGAGAGGCTGTTGAAATAATTGAAATAGCTGAGGAAAAGACTGGCAGAATTAGCCTGCCAAGGGTAAAATGAAGAGCTGTGAAAGGACACAAAGAAACACAGGATATTTGGAATTAAGGCTAAAGCTAAGAAGACAGTTGGACAGACTAAAAGAGCTGAACTTTCATCAAGTGACCAGAAACACTTGTTAGACACTCTTCCAGAACACGTTTTCCTAAGTGAATTCCATAATAACTGGGTAAATGCCAGCAACACTTTCAACAAAATAATAATGCTCACAACCACTGGTTACCTGTACCAAGCATCCTAGTCAAGCACACAGAGTTCTGTGCAGCACACCCTGAAGTGCCATTTCTCATTGACCTCCATCAGGTTCATGTAGTTAGTGGCTTACAAACTTCATAAGGCCAAAAGATGACTTCTTTGGCCATGAATACTCAGGGTCTTAGCCCCATGAGTTGCTACCATGCAGCTGGTCAGTTGTGATGCAAAAATTGAACAGGCCTAATGTATCTGAGTGTTGTTACCACAAACATGATGGAATTGCTAGTTTATCAATTTTTTTTACAAAAGAAAAGAAAAAGAAAATTTTATATATATCTATATATAATTATGTAAAAATATTTTAAGTAATAACACTGAAAAGTCAAGAAATAGCACAAATAAGTGATGCATGCATTTTTTTTCTCATTAAACCTGCCTCAGCCTGCCTATGTAATCTACTCTAAAGGTAGTTAATGAATCTGTACAACAGAGCCTGCTAAATGTGACGTTAAACAGAAAGGGAAATATATTCTGAATGGACTAGAGGACTTCATAGGAAAAATTAATAAATTTGTATGCAGGGTAGTGCAATATTGACCTAGAGATGCAGACTTTTTGTACCACAGAGGTTTTCTGACAGTAGGAAAGTCTCTTAAATCTAACTTTACAAGAATGATCATCAAGCATATAACTTTCAGAGTACCCACTTCATATTCAGAGTTTTAACTGCACAAGCACTATATGCAGTTGCCCTGCTAGTCAGAAGAAATTGTGCTTTGCACTTTTAAATGGTTTGTGATGACAAATATTCTGCAAAATCAGAAAGCAGGTTTTAGGTGTTTTGAATCAGGCATCTAAAATTACTCAATGATGTTGACCCTAGTGTCTCAGGACTTCACATATCCATTTGTAAAGTGAAGTAATAATACCCTGTCATCAAACAAGGTTGTTTTTGAAAATAAATGCATTATACTTGCAAAACTCTGCTGTGAAATAGGAGAGGAAAAGAATTCTCTTTACAGAAACACCTACAAGCTGTGCGTCAAAGGCATAAGCTAACAGCTACAATGAGAAAATAAAATACTGAATAACAACTAAGAGAGCACCATCCCTCTTGTACAATTAAAGTGGAGCGAATTTTATCTGAAGAACACCATGTGGTAATGTACAACATTCAGTGATACACACAATATGCCACCAACATGTCACAGTTCATGGGCAGACTATCTGCAGACCAATGTGGGTACACAGACATAGGATTGCCTGCAAAAGCCAGTTTGGACTTAACAGCACTTCTCAGCCAACTGTATGCATTTATAATGCTTCTAAAACTAGCTGAAGTCTGGAAGAATTGTAGCCACATTTTCATGACACCAAATCTGAGCTGAGAAGCCCTGCTAAACCCAAGCTCACTCTGTGTAGATCTAGGCTGGGTATCATTGCCCCACACATTTAAATCTAAAGAGAACCATATATAGATTATTAGATGGCTCTGTTGATCCTGGCACAGATAATGTCATTTACAGATAACATTGGTGTGTGTTACCTCATCATGCTTTCCAGTACTTCAGGATCTAAGAGATCCTAAATTTGCTCTCCCCACTTTCTATGACTCTTTGCCTAGACTCGAGATCTTTAGGAAGGAGAGAAAGAGAATTTTGAAGTTTAGTGCAGTATATGACCTTGATCTCTGCAAGACAGCTCTTTCACTCATTAGCTGATCTCTTTCTCAAAACAACTGCATACTGAGAAGGACTTCCCTTCTGCAGCTTCTCTTTATAGCTCTTCTAAATAAATATGTTTATTCCTGCTTATGTTTTAACTAACAAAATCATGTCTCCAGGTTTTTTATAAACCAGTAAATCAGCCAGTCACTCTACTTTTCCTCACTCTTTCTGCTTTTTCATTACTTTAATTATCTTATTCCAAAGCATCCCCATTGTAAATCTGAAGCACTTATGTGTGAAGTTCTTTTGTTTACAATACATTATAAAAAAAGGCCCATCCACCACAATCTAGCAATAGCACCAAAGCCAATTAAAAGTGTGTGATCTAAAACTTCTCCCTTTACTGCCAGAAATCCCTAGTCACACCTTTTTCCTTTTTCACTGCCATCTAAATGATCTCTGAAAACTTATCAGACATTCTCATCTTCAGCTCTCTTTTCCGAAGTAGTTTATGTTCTTATCTGGTATTTCTGCATAGGCTTTTATTTCTTAATGAACTTACGTATGATCAGTCAAATCATCCAACAATTCTTTAGGATACTTGCTGTCATTATTATGCTAAGTCTCAGTTCATAGAAAAGAGTATACAATCCAAGCAGATGTCCATATTTTAAATAAAACATGTCTTCTCTATTTCACACTTTTCCTTTTGAATATTGGATGGGATCATGGGTGACTTGTCCTGTTTTAGTCTAATCATACTTGCCATTGGCTCATCCTGAGGAACATCAACTTTTTTCCTAAACAAAGACATCAGTTTGGCTCCTTTCAGGCTACTTTGTCACTGTATCCTTCCACCTTACTATTTTCAGCTCAATAGGCAACGCTTCCTGATTTGTGTTCTTGTATTATTTTGCCTCAGGTGATTCTCTTTACGGCTTAAACTGGTGGAGAGTGAGAAGAGAGAGATGGTGGTGGGGCAGAAGAGGGTGCAGAGATGTAGTGAGAAAAGGATGAATGGAAAGGTAGATTAATGGAGATAGAGTGATGGGGGAGGGAGAGGCAGAGAAGGGGGAAACAGGCAGATGGGACAGAGAAACCAAGAGAGAGGGATCAGAGGAAAGGGGAAGAAAGAAATGGAGATATTAAATAAAGACCTCTATGTTCCAAATTGATATATTTCAGTAATGCGATATTTTAATGAATGTATTTTTCTCCAACCAGTTCAGCTAGAAGTCACATATGAATAGTAATTACTTCAGCAGATGAAAATTATTGCACAAATATAAAACTTCACAACAGACATGAGTGGATTGATGATACTCATCTGAAAAAAGATCAGTTTTAAATCTTGTTCAGTGCCTAAACAAATCAAACCTACAACCAATACATGCATAACTGCACAGTTCTGCTAAGTCTATAAAATTATAGTCATAATACTCTGAGAAGTTCAAAGTCCTGTACTTCGAAGTCCATGCCACAGAGAAAACTGCAGGTCCACTTCAAGTGCTAGCACTTCTGAACCTACCACCACAGCACTCTAAGACATTTGTTACTCATTCAAAATGTTGTCACAGAAAAACAATTGAATTGAAAGGTATGGTTCAGAAAGCTTTCAATATAGTACAAACAGAACACTCCCTTACTTTGCAACAAATTGCCTTTAGAATTCACTAAAGTATTTGACTTCCAAATTTTGAGTCTCTGGTAATTCCACTTTCCTATGTGAGACTTAAACTAAGAATCATTTTGAAGTGGGGGTTTTTCGTGTTGACTTTTAAGTTTTTTAAACAGAAAATAACAGAATGTGAAACTCAAGGCTGCTGGATTATGATGGGAAGATTAAACTTTAAGTAACCCTGTACCATCATTCTGTTTCCCAAGCAAGTGTCATGTCCAATACTGCTTCTATGTTTTGGATTTAAAATCTTTAATCTCTTTCAATATTTTCATGTAAATCTGTATAATCTTTGGTCTGGGGAAAAGTACACGCTGAGTAAACTAGTTATTACAGAACTCTCTTGGGATAAGACCAGAGACTTGAACCTGAGTCTCCGCATCAGAGGTGAATTACAGGGTTATTAGCTTAACTACTGTTTTGGGCTCTGTTACACTCCATGCCATTTCTGTGGTCAGAAACTTAGACCACAACAAGTATAAAAACTACCACAGTTCAACAAGAAAAGCTGGGTTTTTTTCCATTGAAGCTAGTTTTTGAAAAAATTACTTTAAAAAATTTTCCACTTTAATTTTAATACCAGCTGCTCTTCAGAGCTATGTGAAACATTCATGCACAACTACAGATACATAAACACCTCTACTTTCTTGAAAAAGAAGTTATTGATTGGGAGGGAAGATGACATGCACCTTTGACATCATCATATTATTGATGCATGCCTCTAAGGAAAGGAACTTGGCTCTCTTCACT
This sequence comes from Urocynchramus pylzowi, assembly GCA_013397555.1. Classification (NCBI taxonomy): domain Eukaryota; kingdom Metazoa; phylum Chordata; class Aves; order Passeriformes; family Fringillidae; genus Urocynchramus; species Urocynchramus pylzowi. Next base: position 725,727 of record VZRH01003772.1, on the reverse strand, counting down.
GAAGCATAGATCTATAAAACAGACACATAACTACCTAACTGTGACTGAGCTCATTTCAAGATTTTTCAAGGTCTCCTATATAGGCAAGATATAACTCAAATTTATTTGCAAAATGTCTTCACTATGTTTTCTCCCACTTGCATTATTTTCTGGAGGATGGTGATACCCAGCCCTGTCTCATTAGCATTGAAGTAACATACCGCAACAGAAAAAAATAAAAAAAGATGTGTGAAGATAAAGTGAGCAATTATTTACATTTAATTTTTTAAGCTGTAGTGGAAAATACTGACCTATTGAGAAATTGATAGGCTAGCTCACTATTGATTAACAGTGAAACACATAAACACAACTTGATAGTGTTTCAATTGGAAAAGAGAATCTAATGATCAAAGCACTAACAGAATTGGAGATGTGTAATATTCAGCGCAGTAACACTCAGCTACACAATATCATTAATGCAGTCAGTGTATAGTTACAGAATACACTGCTGTTAGCCAAAAGGCATTTTCTTCATTTGGAATGTGAACCAATGTTTAGGTGTGCAAGTCTTCAGCTATTATGTTAAAGATAAATGATCCCAGCTTTAGCCTGAGAATCCATTTGAAGGGATACAAGGCAAACTTCTCTTTGCATACTGTAATTGCTATATATGCTTACTGACCCCAAAACCTGCTCAAAAAACAACCACTTGAAAATTATGGGAAAAAATCAGGTACTGTATTACATACAGCCAACTTCAGCACAGCAACGCAATACCAAATTAAGAGACATATTACACTTCAAATGAGACGTTAAAGTCAGGCTACTTTTTCCTTTTCTGACTATTTTTAAGGTGGGTCACAAATCTCTAATCTTACTCCCAGGTGTTTGTTACCAGGTTTCTAAGCATTTTCAAATCTAGCTAAGACTTCTTTGCATGATGCCTATGAAAGCTAAACGTTAAACATCTTTAGAAAGAAAGTAATTCTTCATACCTGAATCAAAAATTATTTAAATGAAAAACAACTATTTTAATCATTCATATTATTGTCAAGTTCTGTATGCTTAGATGTGTAATAATGTACCCTAATGGAGTTGAAAAGGAAAAGAGATTTGTCATCAAAATTATATTGCATTTGCCTGTGATGATCTAAATGTTAGGCTGTGTGACTAAAATTGCAGAAGTATGCCCTGAGCAGTGCTATCACAGTCAGGACAGCCTCTTTTGCTGCTCTGGTAAATTTGAAATAGTTCCTGACAACTCCCTACGTGAGTGTCAATTCAACTGCTTTGAAAGGTAGCATCTGCCTTATAGTTACAGTGAAAGAAAGCCATCCTTTGCTGAGTTCTGTATGCTTTACCTGAGGTTCATCTGATGCCCAGTAAGTTTGGTAGAGCAATACTGTGAAATGAATCTGATACACAGATTGCTTTCTATGGAGCTGAGAAGAAAATCCCCAAAGACCCAACTTTTCAGGAATATAATGAATTGTCAGTTTTACCAATAGGCTCGTTTGTATGGGGAAAATCTCAGCTGTATTCTAGACTTTTCCAAGAATCCCAGAAGACTACAATAATGCATGCTGCATGACAGTTGCTGGTGCTACAGCACCTCACAAGTCAAATGAAACTTATCAAGAGAGATGCATATTATGAGCTGACCTTCTTCAATAATTGCTCTTAATTCCTCTTTAGGACTTGTGACACTCAAAAATGGTGACATCTTGCGTAATTTAACGAAGTTATATTTTCAAAGGAGATTTGGGTAATTAGCTACTATGAAGATTAGCCAATGTAGTAAACTTTCAAAGAAAGAAGTTTAGACATTCTGGCTCTATCTTTTAAAAAATAATCCTGAGGCCTGCTTTCTCACTCTTGACCAAGCTTTTTTTTAAACCCAAGAACATATTTTAACAGAAATACCACAAAAGGACTGAGTTTCTTCCTCCTGCCATTTTTCAGAGAGTGTGGGTTTTGTTTTGGCATTTTCCCAAGTAGCTAGGCAAATTCATCCACATGTGCTATGGGTCTCTTGGGCAAAGACCAGACACCATCCAACCACCTGCATGTATTTTCTTGTCACTCTCTAAATAAATTTATTTGCCACTTCAAAAGTTTTCCTCAGTCTTTAAGCAAAGTGGACCTCTATCATTTTGTCCAGGAAATTATCATGCCCTACTTTGTAAATCAGTCCTGTATCCCGATCTTACATTTTTGATCAGTACTGTGTCTGTTCTTCCAAACTACCCAAAAATTCTGCTTTATGTTCAACTTTTCCATGCCATTTCCAGCCTAGTGCCTTTTGCATTCACCAAAGTCATTAACCTAGATCTTCTTTTTTTTTTTTTTCATATGGACTCCCTGGTCTTGAGGTGAATATCTGCAGCAAGGTTCTCTTTTTCAAGGCTGGCATAAGCAACCTCAGGATTCTTTGCATCCTAAATTTCACCTCACCCCCCCACCCCCCCCCCCTTTCAAGCTGGGCATCACAATTATAGTGGGAAAAGAAGGGATGATGGTGATCAGAAAAAAATCCTATGAAAACAGTATTTAGTTACTGAGGGAAGGGAAAGAAATCTCTTTGTCTCTTACCACCATCATAATTAGCTGATTTATTCGTGGGAGGTTATCTGCTGAAATAGGCAGCCTAACAAAGAGGATGCTCCCTTAGCATTTTAAAAAGCGTTCTAAACAACCTCACCTGCTTTTCTCAAAACTCATTTCTTCAGTCTGTGTCCTGTTACAATCAGTTGAGCTTTAAAGCAAAAGAAGGAGAGCAAACATTGCAACAATTCATGTCATAGCAAAAACTATTCATGCACTGGAGACACATGACAAGATTTCTGCTGCTTTTACTCCTTTTATGCCATTTATGCCTGTGTAACTCTTTCTTGCTTGAATGACAGAGACATGGATGCTCAGTGCTGAAGCTCCTCTCTTTTTTTGGTTAAGCAGTAGCAACACAGTAAGTACCATGGACCAGGAACGGCTTCCCTTCTGAAGTAACTCATTAGTTCTGGTCCACAGTTTAAGAGAGAAAATGATACACATCCCATTTATGCCTCAAAGTGTCTTTCTAGGGCATAAGAGGAAACATTCCATCACTGGGGAATGATCTTGCTGTTTCCTCAATAACTGTTTCCCACAAGAGAAGAGAGGAAAATAACATCTTTCCCCTACACACAGCTCTTTCATTTCATCTTCGCACTTTACTTTCAACAATTAAAGTTTGATTTTTTTCTTGCCTCACTTTTGCTGTTTCAAGTAATATAATGGGAATCTTGTTCAAATGAGTATCACTAGTCACTGAAAATAAAAAAAAAAAAAAAAGGAAAAAACCATCCTCCAGCATCTTAAGTTCTACATAATGTCTCATAAACATATTAGATCCACATCAGAAGTTGTAGTTTTTTGTAAGTTAACAGACGTATCTCAAATTTCTTTGTGTTCTGTTCAACACCATATGGGTAGTCCATATTTACAATCTCAAAAGAAATATATTTTTCTTTGGGAAAAAAATATATATTTTTTTGTGGAAATACATACATAACTACAAGCAGAAAGAGTGCATTAAAAATTATTGAGATTGAAAAGGCAAGGATTAAAGTTCTGATGCTAAGTCATCCTATTAACACGTAAGTATTAGTAATAGTCTTAATCATATGGTTTCCTTTCATTGTGCAATGAATGATCTTGGAACAGTTGAAGGCCTAGAATGGGGATGATTGAATAAAAACTCTTTTCTTTTTGAAAATCGAAGGTATTAAAAGGTGCATTGGTATTTATGAAATCAATTAAACAAGGTAAGAACAGGAACAGCAGTTTAATGCTGCACCATGGAACTGAATTCTATCCATGTCTGTTCTCAAGAAACAAATCTCTAAGTATCTGAACAGATCTTTATACATTTGAATGCCTAAAATGCTGCTTAATTTACAGAGAATGTTCTTCACATAATACTTCATTAAGATGTGAAACCCTTGCTGTGAGACGTCATGAATGCTAAAAATTTCCATTGCTCCAAAGACCAATTGAACAAATGCATGGAAGGAAAAAATCCATTGGAGCTATTTAACACAAAGACAATGCATCTGTTGTAGAAAGCTGCTGTAAATTGCTAAAAGCTGTGAGAGTACACTGGAGAAACTGTTACATACTACGTGTTTGCTTTGCCACTATATTCTTCTAAGAACAGGCTCTTGACTCCCAGTCAAAACTAGAGAAGAGTACTTTGCTAGACAGACATTCATTCTGACCATGAAGAGCTACTCCTATAATTTTATACTAACTATATAAATTCTGTGAAAAACGAGCTCTTTGAAGTCAGCAGATGGAAACACCAATTCAACACATACTTCTTGCCACAATCTAAGAGTGCTTTAGTCAGCATTTTTAAGTGCAGATATTAAAACCCTACTCAGTCACTGAAGTACAGGGACAGTAAACTCATTAATGCCGTGAAGCAGTCAGATACCATAGTGACAAACATCATCAAAAAAAAAGCCCAGGAGAAAAAATAATCATTCTTTTTCTAGAGAAGAGTTTGAATTTTGTGCAGAAAATGAGGCTGAGGGCTAAACACTGAGTAGTAAGTTAAAAATGCTGAATAGCTGCCTATTTAATGAGCACTGTCTATCCTGGGCCATAAGTGAGGAAAGTGAGGAAAAGACTACAGATTGTGTCATTAAAATAAAAACATGTAATGCCTGCATTCAGTAGAATACATAAAAACTTCACTGGCAACCTTAATTTTAGCGTTCATAAAAAAGCAAACTAAAACTCCAGAAATTTCACCCTGTAGTGTCATCTTGGCAAAACTTTACCAGACGATTTATCACAACCACTTCTTCCACTTTAACTAATGTCATGACTGGTGGCCCTTTATTAACCACTATTATAGGAATTTATTTTAGCACTAAAAGAAAAGGAGACAGTTTGCAAATGCATTTCACAAATATAGCAAAGAAATATGAAAATGTCAGGCTTTGAATGAAAACTATATTTCAGCGCATATACATTTTCTTTCAATTCTGCTGAATGAATTTTTCTTTATTCTGCCCTACTCCTCATAGCTCATCTCCTAAACTTCTCTCACTGTACACAGTGCTGCTAACTGCCATGGTCAGTCTCAGTTCTTATCACTAATCTCAATTCTTCTACCCATTTCTCTTACCAATCATTTCTTTTCATAGTTTAACATACAGACTGCTTGCCAAACCATTCCAAATACCTTGATTCAAATCTCCCCCTGTCTTCTCCCCTCATCTCCTCACCCAGAACATATGCTTATTCCATACCTTTAGAGGCTTCATTTTCTGCTTATGACAAGACTCCTCTCCCTCTGAAATCAAGACTCACATAGTCTACATGAAAGTAGGAATATAGGGGATAGATTTAACTGTTGTGACAGGCAAACAACAGATTTGTAACATGTACGTATACTACACGCCATATGCTTTATTTCCACAAATGATTTATTTGGTTCTCTGAAGCATTACTTGTGCACATTATGTGAGAATATCCCTGGCAGATCTACCACTTGGTTATGCAAGATACTGCTCTGCAATAAATGTGCACAAAACAGGAAGCAGGGTGATTGCAAATCACTTATGAGCCTATTTTGACAAATTAACTATCCAGATGACAAGAAGGACATGAAAGTGCATAAATAATTACTTGAGAAAGCTGAAAACTAAAATAAGTGCAAATTATGTTTTTAAGAAACATCACCAATGACTTAATTGAGATTCTGGGGTCAAACTGCTAATATGAATATGCTGGGGATGTTAATTCGCAAAAAATAACCGAGATTCACTATTCATATGGAGTGACATCTAAAAATAGAAAACAATGACCCTAACAAGTCAGTAAGTAAACATGGAAGACATTAAACTCAAGAGTTAATTTTCAGAACACCAGGAAAAACTACACTGGAAAGTTTTATCATGAAGGTTTAAAATTCAAGCAATATGCAGCGCTTGAAGCAAGCAAAATTCAAGCAATATGCAATATGCAGAAAATACCTAGTCCAAAAGACAGTCCCAATTCTGATTTATAAAACTCTTCTTTTTTCTTACTTTCTCTAAAAATCGACCTCCTGGACACTTCTCATACTATGACAGTGTGAATATTTAATAACTTAACCTATTTCAGAACTTGTCCAGGCTATGAAGGATTAGGAAAAAATCCACATACCAATCACATCATTCCTACAGGAGAAAGAAGTTACTAATGTGCCAACTCAAAGACTAAGTGTGATACTTGTGGTTTTGTAATGACTAACATGTCAGAAAAAGAAGTACAACACAAAAAACTGCCCAACTCCAGCACAAGAACCTGTGGTGCCGTAAGAGGCTGTTCACTCCCAGCTGAAGGACTACACAATGTTTTTGCCTGAATTTCATGAGGCTCCAATGAGCCCATTTCTCCAGCCTGTCCAGGTCCCTCCTTACAGCAATTCTTCATATGAATGTTTTTTCCGCAGTTTGGTGTCATCTACAAACCTGCTATACGCGAAACATTGCAATCAATACCAGCCCTTGAATCCTGAGGAAACCCTCCAGTAGATACCAGCAGCTGGATTTTGTACTGTTGATCACACCCTCTCACAGTCCAGCCAGGTTTCAACCCATCTTATCATCCTCTTATTCAGTCCATAGCTCATCATTTTGACCAAGACTGCTTTGAGGTAAAACACCACGGTTTTCCTGTCCACAGACACAGTTTTCACTTTGTAGAAAGCAATTAAGGTTGGTCAGGCATGATTTAAGCATAATCCATAAATCCATGCTGGCTGTTTGTTATCAGTTGTGTTCCTATCCATTGTGAGAGCAGAAATTACATGCATAAGGATATGATCTGGAACTTTCTCTAGAACTTAGGATAGACTGATGAGCCAGGTGACCCCAGAACCTTCCTTTTCTTCTTCCTGAACACAGGCATGACATTTTCCTTTTTCAGTCATAAGAAACTTCCCATGTTTGACACAATCCTCCAAAAATTAACAGTGGCCTCACAGTAATATTGGTTCCTCAAATGTAAATGTTCCCCTGATCTTCCTCTACTGTGGGGACTGTTTCGAAAGCTGGCAAGTCAAACATTACAGCCAAACAACCAAAGCAGAAAAGGCAACAAGTCATTGCCTTGTCCATGAGTTTTGTCACTAGGTCTTCTGTCCTACCAGGCACGGAGTCCATATTTTCTTTGGATGTCAATGTACTTACTTTTGCCTTTCCTATCTTCCTAAGTTTCAACTCCAGCTCATGTTTTCTAATTTGTTTCTTGTACACTTGGAGCATTTGCAACAATCACGCATTTTAAGCAATTTTCATGTCTCTCTAACTTCAACCATCCAGAATTCTGCCTCTTGGCCAGCTAATCTACTGATTATCAATCAGTATCTACTGTCTACTGCTTCTGAATTAGCCCAAACCAGCTATACAACACAGAAGGAAAGAAATTCTACCCAAATTTAGCTTTAACCTACCTATATAAATGGTCATTTTTAATATATTCTACATATACTTTGAATTGTTTTCCTGTTCTTCAACATTTACCTACAAAGATATTTAAATAAGGGATATGTTTCATTTTGAAATAAAATCATTCAATATAGACTTTGGGGTGAGGTCAGTCACTCTATGCCCCCTAGCTGACTAGATCTCCATTGCCTGTAATAGGAACTTAGACACCTAGCACTGACGTCAACACCTACAGAAACATAGCTGCCACTGGCTGCTTTAAAGAGGAACTAAATTGCATTCAAGATGTCATTTTGAACATTTTTTCTTGCTTTAGAAAATGTATGTGCAATACATAGGAAACAGTGTAAAATTATTACAATAAAAGTATAACCTTGTGGAATTAAATCTCACAGAACCTTTCTTACAGTAGATACCTGTATTATTAGAAATTCATAGATATTAAGTGAGGTGCAGAACAATTGTTGTACCACTTCTTAATGCAAAGTGATTATATTGAAAATACAGTCACCAGGAAAAAGTAATTAGAAAATAAAAAAGGTCTTCCAATAAAGTCTAGAAGGTTAAAAAAATGTATTCTCTACTTCCCAAAAGGGTCCATGTACATGAAAATGTCATATGAGTAGGCAGAAATTAACACTACTTACTATGCCTTAGACATTTAACATTAAAAGCTATTGATATATTTTACCTTGAAGTAATAGTATAGGATTATGATGTGTATTCTAACTGGAAGTGGCCAGCAGAGAAATTCCATGGCAGAAGGGAATTCCAGCTCTGGAACTCTTGTATCTGTCACCTCCCCAGGTAAGGAGACTAAGCTTGCTGAAGAAAAGGCACTGTAACTGCACTCTACATTACACTGTCCCTTACAGATCATATACCAGCAGCATAAATCAAAGCAGTTTATAGGATGCTTCAACTAGTGCCTTTGTAGGAAAATTTTAAAAATGGCATAGAGCTGTAAGCACTCTTTAGCAGCTCATCCAGGAATACTCATACAAACAGAAATTGAGGCAAATAAAGTAATTTACCCGTAGAGGTTTGAAAACATGGCTTTGTCCCGGACCCCTACTGCGGTGATTGTAAAAACACCTGCCCAAAAATCATCTGTATTTGCTTTTCATAACATTTCCAATCTTCACAAGATAGCAGACCTTTCAGATTACATCATTCTTCATTCCCTTTTGTTTATTTCCTCTTTAAGTTCTACTATAACATTACTACTTAAAAACAGCAATGTCATGTTAATGTCAAAAATTTACAAAGCAGCATTTATTCTACTGAATTACCAAACCTCTAAAATGATAAATGTTAAACAGGAGGGGAAACATGGTGGTGATCACAATGACTTTATAGGGTCCTCTGTGGAATTAGATACTAGCCATCTAGTGGCTAAGAATTCTGCAAGAATTCTAAAAGTATTGTTTTATGTTACAGACACTTCAGTCTTCTGAAGGTTTTTTCCTTACCTTCTCCTTTTAACACATTTGTCAAATTTCCCTTACTAGTCTGCCTGGTTCTGTCATAAACTCCATCAGTCCTCCCAGTACAGTTACCATATCTTGATCCTATCTATGGGCAGATAAAATTACCTTGGTAGATTTCACACTAGATCTACAGTTCTTGCTGGTCATTTTTTTGCACTTGGTCCAACATTTCAGAAAATTAATACAACATACACTTGACCAATACTCAGAAAATTATTTCTGGAGTAAGGAGAAGTTTATCCATAGAGTTTAACTACAGAGCTTAAATTTGGGATCATACTGAACTCCTGGGGAAGATTTATTACACAGACTTTGTGAATTGCCTTGCCCTTAACTACCTATCAGATGTCCTGGACGTTGTTATATTGCTACCTTTACATATTGTAAATATTTCAAACTAGAGAAGAAATCTAAGGAGTTCAATAGATGAAATGTTGTCTGAATTTTGATTGAAAGCATTTATCAAAAACAAATATAAAAATAAGTCTAAGAAGAGTAGAAGATAACAAAATGAAGGCTAAGAAAAGCTCACACATTTGCAAGGGAAAGCAGAGTCAATGCAGCAATCAACTACCACTAATACCAAAAAGCCTAAACTAACTGTTGTCCTGATTATTAGTTTGCATTCCATACTGAAAGGCAAAAAGAAGAAAGATTAAATATGTCCTCAAAAGAATTAGATTAACTTCTCTAACAGGATAAAGTAGGTAATTGGGAAATCTGGGAACGCTGGTCTCTGCTTAGGACATCAGTACAAACCCCTTCATTAATTAAAAGTAGTATAACTAAAATTAGAAATAAATATAGACTAACCAGATGCTGCATTGAACTATGTAATAAATACTTTCCATTTTATTATCTGTGCTGGTTGTCTGAAATAAGTGCCTTGGAAAGATGTGAGCCCAGAACTCTGGTACTGCAAGCCTCACATAATACTATCTCATCATAAAAGAAGCTAAAAATGTTTGCCTTACTTTAAACAATGCTAGTTGTAATGATAAACAGAACAGATCCATTTTTATTCAAATTATAACATGAAAAAACTTAAAAACTGTTAACTAAAGCTTCATAAAGTACTTCAACATTTTAAATACTTCCTGCTCTACAAGGCCTACCAAGTGTGATCTGTTTATGCAAAGGAAGCTGAATGAATCAGAGGGCTCTGCACAAGGACAGAGGAGGATCTGTGTGGTTTTCAGCACGCACTGAGGCCATCAGGCTAAACTGTGGCTTTGCTGCAAGCAAGACACTGCTCTGAGAAACAGATGAGGAAACAGATTGCAACTCCCAGACTGACAATCTGCTTGCCGTGTTTCTTACACTTTAGAGGAGAAATAACTTGGGCCAGGCCTACACATGGTGTAGCTGCGCTAAGTAAGGCTGAGCAAAGAACGAAACCATTCCCTGCCACAGTGCCAAGTGTGGAAGGGGAAAGAACCAGCTCCAGGCAGGCTGCTCCACCCTCTCATGCTGTGTAATGGCAGCAGCCAACAAAGAGCAAAAAAGGGCCAATTCAACCTTCCCTACTACTCTGTGCCAGTTCATATTAATTAATATTCAATCCCACAGCCTCGGTAAAAATCCAAAGCTCTTTTAACATGCACAGTTTAAAAAGACTAAAAATTAACATATAATAAAAAAATATCCATTCCTGCTAGTAACATAGAACAAATGGGCATGTGCATGGCTACATGTGGCAAAATGAGGTAAGGTCTCTCAGATACATTAAAACCTTCAAAGTTATTTTTCCTAAAAACTCTTTGAGAGAAATGAAGGCTGCCTCTATCCAACAATGAAAAACTACCAGGCAATTAAAACATGCTATGTATACAGAGATATCAAATTAAGTAAATTAAAAATACCAGGTTTGTTAGAAACACTTTACTCTTTCTATGCGTTAAATCTTTTAATATGCATTTAAGAATTTGGGATACAGAAATTAAATTATACATTCTGTTAGACAGACTGTAGGATTTTATTGTCAAGTTTTTGTGTTTACACTGGAATAATATAAGAGCCAGTGAAATCACATAAAAATACATGAAAATTCTATTTGCAATCTGGAAAAAAAGTTCCCTAATTCTAAACTTCAAAAACTTTTTTTTTTATATGAAACATATTTAATATACTAATGTATGAGAATTCCAGGCAGTGGAATCCACAAAGAAACAGAAAAAATAAATTTAGACTTAAGTCTTCTAAACTTTGAATGTTTTATGAGGTGTCTCAACATAGTAAAAGAAAAGACTCCAGCCCTGCACTAATGTTTTGGGTTAGAGACCATAGGCAAAACATGTAACACAGCTTTAGAAGTCCTAGTGTATCACACCGGGAATTCAGATGTATCTCACAGTTCCCAGTTCTTTGTCAAATCCATCATTCCATTCAGAAAACACTTGGGCACCTAAAGTACCAGTAAGTACCCAAGTTTAAGCAACTAAATTACATCAGGTGTTTACTTAGGTTACTTGCTCTAGTATGGTACAATGGTTTATGCTGACCTTTGAACCTGAGGAATTCACCTTCACTATACTGAGCCACAGTCTTCATAATAAAGAGCAAACTATGGATATTGAGGCAGGGGGCACAAACTGACCTAGAGCAGCCTTCCAAAGCTTCTCCTGAGCTGCAATGAGTTACAGAGTCCACACAGTCAAACATCACTGATTTGTTGTCATTGTTTTAGATAAACCGATCTGGCCATGAGGTATTAGGTAGTAAGTATTACAGATATCTGGGTGCATATGAGGTCTTAATTAAGCATACATCATTTTTATGTACTTTGCACATACTCTAAGCACGTGTTTAAATTCTCATAGGAATTCCTTCATACATTTATATGTGTGCTTAAATAGCCGTCCAGAACAGAGCTGTTTTCTCAAACTGTTATCATAATTTAATGACTTAGGTGTTAGAAGTCAGGTCTTTAAAAATTATATCATTTAATTTGCAATTAGCATCAACAAATAGGTCCAACTATACCCATACAAAAGTTTGCCCTATTTCCCCCCCCCCACCATAAAACACATTAATTGTTAAGGAAAAAAAAGCTGTTATAAAAATGCAAATAGGACATCAGAGCTCAGATAGTTTATTCATTGGTTCAGACAACAATCAATGTGTATTTTTCAATTTATGAATATTAAATTTCATTCACAAGGTAATAAACTTAAGTAATAAAGTATTAACTTTAACTACTATAAAGCAAATTTTCACCAAAAAGTCATGGCATAGCCATAGAGCGTTCAGCCACATAAACTGAGTTGTCTTCAGCATTCTGAAGAAATCCAAAGGGACAATGTAGTCCCACTACCTAGACCAACGCATCAGGCACAGTATTAATCTATATGCTTGCTGAAAGAGTTGGTCTTTACCAACCTAACACTAGAAACAGCACTGCCAAAAGGGGAAAGAAAGAGCAACATGGACCTTTCTCACCACACTGGGACACGTACTGTCCTGGGGCACCATTTTAGAAACTGAGCAATCATTATGATCAACCAAACAGCAGGACTTATGTCGAAAGGACTCCTAAAAATTAAGAAAATTATGTTCCGATATTTTTCTCAGTTGTTTTTTTTAAAACAACTTTCAAAAGTTTTTATTATAATTAACTGTATGCAAAAATACCAGCATAGTTCTACTAGTAAACTTCTTCAGGTTTTCTATTTAAAAAAATCTTTGGATCCCCCTCAAATTCAAACTTTTATACTGTACAAGTATGGCTTTAGTACAGCTTTGCTGTTTTCCATAAGTGTTGATTTCCCAAACAGGATCAGGATGTTCATATGTCTCATATTGTTTCCATGTTTTCTGTACCAAGATAGATCCAACCTTAATCTTGCATGTCATTCTGGACTTAATCCATAATTAATGGCATCAGTTAGAACATGGAACATTTCCAAAAAAACAAACAAAAAAGCTACGTCAAAATACCTGTCACATATAATTCTTTCTTGAAAAACATTTACAATAATGCTTACTAGTTTCTGCTTTGAGCATTCCTGATGAACCCTCTAAAAAGTCCTATGTTCCACAGTGTGTTAGATTGTGAACATTTAAGCATCATCAATGATGCTTACTGAATTCTTTCTAAATTAGAAACATTTCATCATACAGCTGGATGCAGCATACAGCTGAAAGTTCACTCTTAATTTCTGAAGCTGTTTACAGAAAGCCATAGACATTCTTGTTAACATTAGTAAGAAATGCCATAAATTAAACAGTATATGTTTTACTCTGCTTTACTTCTCTTCAAACTAAGTGCACTTCCAGGAAAAAAGAATAAAAAGGCAGTTGACTTTACAACCTAAAATTCTTTAATCCTGAGTAACAAACAAGGACTGTGATGACCCATCTGTATATACAAAACATACGGTTCACGTGTTCTGTGTACACAACATACAACAATGCTGTTTAATAAAGGAAGGCAAGCACAAGCAAATACACCCCCTCTGGATATACAGAACTCACGATATACAACATGAAATCAACAGTGCAAGAATACAGCACAGCCCTGGAGAAAGCCACTGCACAAACCATGTGTTAGAACTAGATTATAAATGGCCAGTCATTGTACTGAAGTGAACTTACTTCTGTACTTAGAAAAGTGAGTATCATATTTCAAATTCAACTGACTAGCTGGCACACTTCTTCTTAAGCAGCCTATTCGAGTACAGTACAAAAAGCAATCACATGGTGTGTTTGGATTTTGGTCAATGGGCTAGTAATTCAACAGTGGTGCAATAGCTAATTGAACTGGGGGACCACAGAACTTTGGTAAACTGTGAATACCTGAACTGTTGTTGTTTACAGCACTAAACCTAGCCTTAAAATAGCAAGATTTTATAACAGAGTTTAAACAGTATAATTTGGAGAGTTAATGTTAAATTTTCCCTGATAGGGAACTTGGAAATAATATAAATACCTTGACAAGAAGGCACTGGCAACAGAATCACAAATACATTTCAATTTAATCACTTTCCATTGGGCTAGGCCTCTTCTTTCTTTCAGGAACAAAAAACCAAACCAAACCCCCAATTTATTCAAGTTCTAGGTCAACAGAGTTTCAGTTCATTTTGCCTTCTTTTGCTACGCCTAGTTTAGTGCTGAACACTAGCACTGGACTGTGTGCTGCAGACCTTCTCTGCTCTGAATACAGTCAAATGCCATAAATGATTGTGACAATGCTCTGACTTAAGAGCATGATGAAACTTACGATCAAAGCTATGCTGTAGAGCGCAGGAGATACAACTAATGACTGAAGTTAAGCTCTATCACCCAACATGGCCAATAACCCAGTTTCACTCCACTAAATCCAGGTACCTTGAAAGTAATGCTGCTCTTACCTAACCAGCTCCCTAAGTTTTACACCTCCTCTACCTCGATGATCTCCCACAAAAAAAAAGATTCCCTTTGTTTTGTAGGCTTTTTATGATGGCATGCCTAATTTCTTCTGCAAGCAAGGGTAGAAGCTATGGGTGAGGGTATGGGGTGAAGCTATGTCTTTTAACACAGAATTCCACGATGCAATGCCTTGTCTGTGATAAACACTTCCATCTGTGATTAAAGTAGCATTTTGAAGATGGAAATATCAAAGGAAGGGTAATTAATGCATTGTATGTATTAGCCCAGCAGTCAAAACATAAGTTCTGCACCACAGCTAGTAACAGAATGAACAAGGACCCTGCAGACGCATTGAAGGCAGGAAATTCAGAACCACTACATTAATAAAATGACTGCCTGTGACTTTAAACCCTGGCATGCTTGTACTTGGCGAGAGAGTGAACGATTTATTGTTACTATGAAGGATGCGGGAATGGAAATGAAGATGAGAGGGGCGATGATAATGATGATAGGGAAGAACAGGTTAATATCCCCAGCATTTGATGGGGAACGATGTCCCTACCTCAATAAGCTGGATAAGGGAATAGCTCCAGATCCACTGCCCAGGATCCCTCCTTTCCTCCCAGAGAGGAGTTTCTCCACCAGAGCCACATTCCCAGTGCGAGCGGCTTCCAGCAGTTCCTGGTCCTTCCCCATGGTCGGGAACCAAGCAGCCCCCCACGGGAGAGCTGCACCCCGGGCCACTGCGGCCCCCTCCCTCCACAGAACGGTCTCCCCTCCCCAGACCCTGCCTCAGAGCAGAGCACAGCAGAGATTCCTGCAGTCCCTTCCAGACCAGCAGGAGCAGCAGCAGGAGGGAGGAGGAGAATCACCTCCTCCTAGTTTCACTGGATCATTTCTGGGTGGAGTGTGGAAGAAGGGGGGAGGGAGGGAGAGAGGGAGGACGAGGCCAATAAAGACCCTCCCCCCCCCACTCCCATGCACAGACAGCCCCGCTCGGGAAGATGGGGCGGGGGGAGCGGCCAGCCTCGGCCCCTGTGGCCGGACGGGCCGGCGGGGATAACGACCCTCACAGATGGATGGATGGACGGACGGACGGACGGACGGAAACGGGGAGGAGCAGGCGGAGGGAGGGAGGAGGCGCAGCCCTGCCGTGCCAGGCCCGTTGCTGAGGA
>VZRH01003772.1:643504-710094 GCA_013397555.1 Urocynchramus pylzowi | reverse complement strand
CACGGCCGGCGCCGGGAGCCCCTCACGGCCGGCGCCGGCTCCGCTGCGCGAAGCGGTGCAGGCTGACAGGAAAACCCGGGCCCCGCGGGGGTCACCAGCGAATCGGGCAGGCGGGACTGCCGGCACCTGCCGCACGCCAGGGTCGCGGCTTCTCGGTGTTTCCAAGGATGAGAAACAGTGAGTGTAGGTATAACTGAATATATCTAGCATCAAACCTGTCAGCCCTTCTGGAGCTCCCGATTCTGTCACAGAGACCTTTTAAATTGTGTGACTTTTCCGGGCTCCAAAATTAATCATTACTCGTGGATTTTGGATTCTTTCAAGCCACGCTGAAAATATTCCGTGCTGGCCAACTCATAGGCACATCCTTGACACGTGCACCGTTTGATACTGTGCATATGTGAGAACTCAATTACAGCCCCGTGTTCCTGTTTCAGTGTAGTAATTGGAGTAGGTAGGACCATCGGCAAATAAGTTATGATCCCTCACCCTTCCCCCACTTGGATCAGTGACACTCTCCCCTGTGTTCACAAAAAGCAATGGGAGCAATGGCAAAATAACATTGTGTTAGGCAGGATTCTAACGCTATGTTTTTGGAGAGTGTTTATTGAACCAGTCCTATGGTACATTTAAGGCTGTGGAAAGATCCTTGTTGATTTCACAAATGATTTGTTTTAGTCCCTGTCAGTAACAGTTCTACAGATGTTTTTGTGTTTCTATTAGCTAATTAAGCAATTTTAATATCTTGAAAATTGACAGAAATTTTATTGTGGGGTTTGATTTTCTCTTACAAAGGAAGAAAACAAATCCTTATGGAGATCTATCATTTCAATAAAGTCATCCAGAGAAACAAAACAGTCTATTTTAGTTAGAAAATGTAATTTACATAGTCTGTCATTTTCAGGATGTCAAATGATGTCTTCTCCAATATTGTCAGCAGGACACAGAACTGAACACATGCATAAAATTATTAAGGACTCTGTAACTACAGCTTTTCTTATTGAAAGAGTCTGATATAAATAGCAATTTAAGGCCTGATTCTGTGATCACAAGTGTTTCAATGTGGTTTGAATATATAAATGTATAATCACATGAATTAGGATTTATAGTTTAAGTCCTTAGCCAAAGCAGTCACAGTGGAAAACTGTAATTTAAAGCCGGACTAAAAAGTTGTATCTTGTTGCCAGCCGCTTGAGCGTTAGCTAGTTCCAAAGAAGTTAGCCATAAACTAAGAGCACCCCTGCATTCTGAATTCTTAAGGTTGCCATAATTTCCCTGTATTCCTGCCTTGCTTTTGATTTTGTATGCAGTCATGTGCATTGCCTGATAAACACCTTCTCACATGTAGCCTCAGCATGAAGAGATTCCTTCAAGTTGGCTTGAGAGAGCCTCGGAAGAGGTGCCGGTATTCAGCGAGGAGCTAATCGTAAGGCAGGAGTGTGTGCATAAACCTGCACATTTGTGAAAATTAGATTAGAAGCAGATGCTAAGGAAAATCTCAGGTTTTCAAGAATTTATATTGTTTATGTGGTTGGATCAGCAGATGGCAAATATGACTCAGTATAAACGTTACATAATTCTTCTAGGGAAAATAAAATCTCAAGACTGTGCTCTAATTGAAATGATCGTCCAGAATGCTGTTGAAGAACAGTAAGGAGAATCAGCATAGAAATATCAATGAAGCAGATGCATGCAGTAGCCAGCAAATTCATGAATGTAGAAAGGCTCAAAACTCCAGTAAATCCATAGCCTAGTGCCCAAAAAAACTGTGAAGGCCAAATAGATTTGGTTTCATTAACAAATACGGCAGAACAGAGTAATTCCATCAATTTGAAAAGTGAAAAAGAATGTAGGCAGCACTCTTCAATGGAAGGGTTAAGCGTGGATAAATTCTAAGGGTTACTGAAGCGAAGAATTGGGAACATGGGCTGGTCTGTTTCCAGAGATGAAATCGACAGTGGGCTGTAGTAAGAAAAACAAAGTATCTAGACTGAGTCGAATGTAAATGGCCAAACCCATAGATTAAGTGGACTCCTTTGTGTTTTAAATGTCTTACGTTTTTTGCTCCTGGTAATAGCAGGACAAGACTGTGGACTGTTAAAAGATGTATGTATGGAATGATAAATAAGTGAATTAGACACAGAATGTAGAAAGATAGCTGTATAATTTGCAGTAGTTACAGATGAGAAAAATAATTTGTAAAACAGCAGAGATCCTTCAAAATGTTGTACGCTTTTTGAGCAGTGATGTTCCATATGACAGCAGAATTTTGATTCTAAGATTTTAGTATTTGTAAAGACATTTTAAGTTATGACCACTGCAGCTGTCAGTGTCTAAGTGGCATCACACCTTCAATCTCAAAATTTCTCTTAACACAACATATGCTTTACCTTCTGTTTTCTTCCATTTTCTAAAATACCAGAGAGAGCACTTAGCCTACCTAGAAATTCTTTAACTGGTTTGTCATTTGAAAGGACTAGAAGTGACTATAAAAAGCAGGGAGTTTCCTTAATGTTTTTACAATGCAACTATCACTTGGCTTTGTTCTTATATCAGGGTGACAATTTCTTCATTTCTTCCTCCTGCAGCCTGCCTGAATTAAAAGCAAATTAAATGGGTGCTTTCTAACATTCCATGACTTTTCCCTCTTTATTTTCAAGCAGATGCATGGAAGAGAGTATGAAAAACTGAGTTGTAGGTATTGAAGAAAACACTAAATCCATGATATTAAAAAATGGTTGTGTAGAATAGCAAACATATTGACATCATATTTCAGGACTATGTATTATCCATTCCCTCAAGTAAAGATATAGGGAAGGCCTAAGATCCTGATTACAAATTCTGAGGGGTATTCTGAAACAGAGCACAAAATGCCAGAATAAACCATCAGCTCTTTTTGACAGCAGCAAATAAATTAGCATTAAATAGTCCTGATTGTTATTCTAATTCTTGTGAAGGCTGCCCAAGAGAAAGCAATATTTTTCATGCATCTGGGTGGCAGGTGTTTTTCAGTCTTGATACTGTCTTTTGCTCTTTAGAGTGTATATCTATAGCATAAAAAAGAAACTGAGTTTCAAGCCATGAGGTCTTGAGGCCAGGTGTGAATGCCGTCATGTCCTGGTTCCCTGCCAAGGTGGAACCTGGATGCAGGTCAGCCCTCCTCAAGGATAGGCTCAGCAGGTAGATGGCACAGTGGACATGGCCTCAGTTTGGAAAACTGGGACACACCATAATACTCACATGACACTTAGTTTAGCTCTCACCACTGAAATATGCAAAAGGACTTGAATCCTCCCCCACTCTAAAAGAAAATTATAGAAACTGAAGGTACTTAAACTAACTCATAAGGGATATAAAAACACCAAGAGTTCTGTGGTCTTAAAAAACTGCACAGATTCTTGGACTCAGCCAATTAAGTAGAAGCTGAAATAACATGTGAGGAAAAAGCCATTTTTGTCAACTTACCCACTACAATCCTGTCTCTGACCAAACAATTCTGACTAGATGCCATTTTCTATTAACACATACTTCCTTTCAAGGATGTTGGAAATTTGCAGGGCGAAAGAATGCAAAACTGGTCCCTTAGTGATGTTGCACAACAGCAAGGCACTGTCTCAGCATTTGCAGTGACCTCATGGCATCATCTTTATGGGGCTCTGAACACATTAAGGAAGAGCAAGAAATTAAACTGTGATTCTGTCTCACAGCCACTAACCTACAGAGTCATCTGAATATACCATGGGAAGTGTGCTGCATTCCCCACAGGGCTGAAATGTCCCACTGCTGGAAAGTGTCAAGGACACACCGACTGCAGGGTTGTGTCAGCGCTGGAGAGCTGAACCTCCAGAATGTGGCCATGGGATAGTACTGACAGAAAGTCAGATCTGTCGGCCGTGCCATTTCCAGTGCAGTTGTGATTTTGCTCTGATGGCAGATGCTAAGGTTAACTGGGATATCTATACATATCTTTACATGTATTTCTTGTGTCACAGCAGGTGGGATTAGCAGTATGATTATTCATCCAGTCCTTCTGCTCTGTGTTAGGTTTACATCAGTGTGCTATCAAAATATGCCTGAGACTATTTTTCATGCATTGGAGAGAAATGCACAATCAAATGTGGATGCAAGTTGGTAAGAGCAGCATGCTGATTAGATGCCCCAATCCAGTGCGTGCTGACAAATACAGTACAGTATTAAAGCTTTGCCTATACTGCTTAATGCACAGTTTATTGCATAAAAACCAACTTGTTTCTACCTTTGATACATTGCAACCTCTTTCAGACTATAAAATATTTTCCTCTTCTTATCTTCCTTTGAGGATATGTACAACATTGCCTACAGATCAGATTTTGACTGCCTGAATGAAGGATCATAGACAAGTCTCAGCTGAAACATGCAAGTGACAAGGGACTGCAACTGCAAGTACAGACAGCTGGTAGAATTGTGTGCAAGTGTTATCCCCACTCTCCATCAGTAACATCCAGGAAAGCAGCACAGGGGGCGGGTGCACTGTAAGGCAATAGCATAACTAGAAGTGTTCTGCCAGGGGCTCTATTCTGGTTTTGTCTCTTCTAATAGTAACTGTCCTACATGAATACATAGTGGTAAATCACTCCTCAGAATTGATATAAATGGTTGAGTGAACACTCACTCATACATTGTGCATTCTTTAGCTATGTTTGTATTTGTGCATACGTGTGGTAATAACCAATAAGGCAGAATGTATTTGAAATTCCAAATGAGAAATACACAAAGACAGATTTTTGATTTAACGTTGCAGTGGGAATTAACCTGGAACCCAATGGACATAGCGCTCTTTTTTCTCAGTATAGCATTGTCAAATGTACAGTCTTCCACTGATTCTCTTACTAGCTTTAATTTACCAAATCCATGCAAGTTTTAGCTTTGATGCTTATTTTTAACACAAATGATGCAGATAGCTAACTTTGCACTGGATTCTTGGTCTGGCCAGACTTTCTTTCCAGTGGATATAACTAGTTGTGGTGAAAAAGTAGTTGACACTTCAACTACCAGGGCTTTTTTTACAGGCCAATTGCAAGATGTTAACTGAAGTTATAGTCCCATAAGCAAAGGTTTTGTTGAAACAAATCAATAAATAAAAATAACTTGCCTGGGTCAGATTCAATTCCCCAAAGAGTCTGAAGAACCTCAGATCTAACACTCACAGAATTAAAATGATGACGTGTGAGCTATTGTTTCAATTGGCCTTGGTACTAGATGAGTTGAAGGTGGCAAATGTGATCCTAATAACTCCTAAGGTGCTTGAAGGAGACCTGGAGAACTACTGAGTTGATTTGCATGCTTGGAAAATTGGTAGACACCTGCCTGCATATAATAGAACATCCAAACAGCTTTTGGAGAAGCAAGTCATGTCTTGTGTTGCTGTAGGAGTTCTTTGGAGAAGTCAAAGAGCATATAGAAAATGGCAAGTCAATCAATAGGTTGTATTTGGCTTTCCAAAAAGCTTTTGACAAGGTCCTTAGAGAATACTTTTAAGGAAATCAAATTGTTATTAAGAGGGACGATTCTCTTGTGAGTGGTTAAAGGAAGGAAAGTAAAAGGGAAAATGGCCAGTTTTCACATTGGTGAGAGGTTGCCAGTACAGCTGTGTAGAGGTCTCTCCTAGGACCTGCACTGTCCAGCAGGCTAATAAATATCCTCTGAAGAGAATAAGAAGTGAAATAAAGTAGCAAAACAACAGGTTTCAGGATAGCTTGGACTAAAACTGGGTATGCAAGAGTACATTGTTCTAGTAGGCAGTAAAACAGGTGTAACTCAAAAGAAAGGAATAATTATTTAGTGGAGGGATATTTGGATTCCCCTTTTTCAATTCCAAAACTGCTGCTACATCTCCATACATGTCTATAAAAATGTCTACTTAATGCTATATGGTAATCAAAACAGCAAACACAATTATTGGGAATTATTAGGAAAGGAAATGAGCATCAATATGTCAGTGTATAAAACCAGTGACTTTGTCCTGTCTCAAAAACATTACATCAGAACTAAGCAAAGTACAGTAAAGGCGAAGAGCTATAATCAGATGTATAGCATGTACAGTTTTTGTAAAGCTTAAATAGACTAGGCCACTTCAGCTTAAAAAAAATTATAACCATAGGGAGATATAAATAGAAGTATATAAAATAAGGCATATGGAAAAAGTAAATATAAAACAATTATTTTTCCTAAAGAAGAACATAGGAATCACAGTGGTCAGGGGGCAGACTTAAACCAAGTTAATATATTGTTTTCATTGAAATATTTTAATTTAGAATAGGATTGGGGTTGCTTTGTATTCCACTTGGAAACACATGCTTTTATTTTGAGAAATGACATGTTAGCATGGACCTGTATGTGTGCACACTGATAGCAACACAGCACAAATAACAGGTATGTAAGCTTTGCTCATTGTCTTGCTAATTTGTTTTATCTTAGGTTACTGCCTTGTGTATGAGTGTAGTTTATTGGAGTCTTCATATGTCAATTAAAATACACAGCACAGTGTTTACTGTGGTTTTGTACAGTACATAAACAACCACACAGTTATTCTGATGTTAAGGGTACTGCTGCTATCTGTCAAAAAAACAATTAATATCAAATTTGTCAGAAATGGTGAGTTTGTGAAGCTGGTACTTTGCTCCTAGCACAAGATTAGGGCCCCAACACCTTTTATTCAGTTAGCCCAACAGTAAAAAGGTTCTTTATTCTTAATTACTTCTTCAAGCCCCACAAAACAACATTCTAGAGTGTTAAAGAATGTCTATTAAAATTAGACAGCTACTCTATTAAAATTAGACAGCTAGTCCTGCGCTGCCTAGGGAAGAAAGTTATTGCTTTTTGCATGAGGACATGGTTATGCAGTGAATTTCTTAATCTCAATTACCTCTTGTGTAACTGGATTACAGAGAAAAATATTAACATGAGTAATTTGTTTGCTGATGTACAACTCCCTCATTTTGAGCCTTCTAACAATACAATAAGTCTTGGTCTAAAAAAATAATTGGTAAAGTCTATGGCTAAACCAGCCAATTAATTTGATTTACACTTACTCATCTGAACTGAAGGTGACTATCAACCCCAGGCAAAAAGCCCTGATTTTATTTCAGCAGCTAAATAAAAGCTAAGATCTCAAAGGAAGAACCATGCACAAAAAATTATTCCATGTAAGATTAATGTTTCAAGAACATAATAGTGTACTGACCTACCCTAGAGCATCAGCAGCAAAGGTAGCAGAGAGGATTACAGGAATACCAGCATATCCACAACACTCTTCTAACTGGAGCTGATTCAGAAAAACAGATCTAGGAATTAATCTTTGCATTCGTTCCCATTGGAAGGAAACTGGTGCAGCTATTTGGGATAGAAGGTCTATTTCCATATTCTATTAAGAGAATAGAAAGTACAGAGACATGCTCTGCTATGGATGTGCAAATAGGCTGGCATAATCCTAGCAAAATATGCAATAATTAATTCAAAGTAATCTTTAATCGAATAATTAAGTATACAACAAATTGGAGCTAGAAAGATCCACCTCCAATAAAGCTGGGTGAATAACTAAAATAGGATGAATAATTCAAGTAGGAAAATTGTGAAGTCACATAAATCTGGTAAGTGCTGTTTTCTTACATTTATTTCCTCTTTTCACACCTCTGGACCTACCACACTGTAGTTTTCTGAAAACAGATGTTGTAATGGCAAATTAATGAGCTTCTATGACACTACTATTTTATCACATCATTCCTTTTTATATTGAAGATACAATAAGACATTTTTAAATTTGAAACATCGAAATATGGAACTGCCCAATTTTATTTTGATGTTAGTATTTTGTCAAAATATTGCTTTTCTTAGCAATATCCTAGTGAAGACACTACCCTGCATTAACACAATCCCTTTTCACAGAAACCTTCAGGTTGGAAAAGGCTTTTAAGGTCATGGAGCCCAACCATTGCCCCATCACTGACAAGTCCACCACTGCACTGTGTCCATTAAGTGTTACATCTACGTATCTTTAAAATGCCTTCAGGGATGGTGACTCCACCACTTTCCTGGCTTGTCTGTTCCAGTGCCTGACGACCCTTTTGGTCCAGAAATTTTTCCTAATGTCCAACCTAAACCTCCCCTAGTGTGACTTGAGGTGGTTTCTTCTTGTCCTATCACTTGTTTCCTGTGAGGAGAGACTGAAACATTTCACCACCACCACCACCATTTGAGCAGAAAAAAACCAGTTCAGATTTGCTCTGGAAGCCAAGTCAATTTCTTTCTTTTCTGGCAGGATTGTTTTTACATCAAATCACATTTTCCAATTATTTTTAATGTTTTGATAAATTTTGTAATGTACCTGAGCTAATGCACATTGTGTATACAGTAACTAAACATTCATAGCACCTGATTTAATTAATATTCAGTTTGTCTGCTTATTGTGCATTTCTCTCTTGCTGCAATTTTTAAATTTCCTTTAATAGAAATTCTCAGTCTCTTTTTTCTACTTCCTTCTATAATACAACCCTGTCTTTCTCACATCCCTGTTAGGATGGTTGTAGTGAAAATGTACACTATGCTGAGGATGTGTTTGTGCTACAGCTCTGCCTTATCTTTATTTAATTATACACAGCTTCAATTAAGTTCTCACAGTAATCACCTCTAGTGTTTTGGGCTCAGATTCTCCTGGCAGGCCCATTTCCAGTGGCTATCAGGAATGGCAGAGTGGGTGAGATTGGATACTGAGTATTTTGATACCTAAATTTCCTGTTATTCATAAATCCCACTTGAAGTAGGGTCTCCTTATTGGCATAAGAAGATTCCATGAATCCTTAAAGTGAAAGGACATCAGCAAAGTGGGAGATTATGACAGTGTTTGTCAGTTAGTATCCAGTTAACACATGCAGTATGATGTTGCTCCATATATGAGTTTTATCACCAGATGGAGAAGAAAAAAATAAATCTGTTACTGCCTATACATTACTATTTGCCTCTAAGTAAAAATATTCCTTTTGATTCCAGCGACTGTGGATTTAAAGGCTGCCATACTGACATTAAGGATGACAGCTATTCAGCCACATAGGAACACATTTTCATGAATAAGGTGCTCAGAATTTGTTCTAATGTGTTGTTTTCCCTATGCTTATTTCAAACACTCTCCCTTTTTCCTCCTTGACTTACAGTAGCTAAATAAGAGATATGTTTTGCATAATGAAAAGGCAAAAGAGATTAACTCTAAGTTGCCTTTGCCTGCTGAAGTATTTTGTCAAGTCCCATTTCAAGGAGTCTTTTAAAAAATCTTCTTAATATTATGACTTTGAAGGAATTCTTTCCTGTTGCATAAGCTGAAAATGCTTCTGATAATAGCAAGGGAAGGTTTAAGAACAGCATTCAGGTCATGACCCTTCTCAGATATATCTTCAGATGAGCATGAGTTTGAAACTTAACTTCTAGTTTCCATGAGTTACATTGCCAGCTGTTAGGGATTTTGAAGGATTTAGGACCCAGTTAAAGCAAATAGCTCTGATACTGCTTTAAAGAATTTCTCAATGACTGTTTGTAACTTACCATATTTCTTACATTACTTCTGGATAGGAAATTAAATGCTGGGGGTGGGTGAGATATTTGTTGTAATTCTTTAAGAAAGCTGTGGTATAAATACTTTCAACTATAAATATACACACGCACATACAAACTCAGAAAGTCTGTAAATAGATATATTTTTTTGGTGAATACTGCACCAATAGCAAATCTCATGTTTAGAAGAAAGTAATTTTTCAGGAGACTTCCTGCTATATTCCTGCTAAGTTTGAGCAGAGAAGCCTCATTTCTACATAAGACTCAGTTCAGGCAAGCAGCTGTGATTTTGCTGGTGTCCAGTATGTTGTCATGTTCTGCAACATGTTCTAGAATTGCCACTGCAGGATGACATCTTAAAAAACTCTCCATTGTACCTATCCTGAGTTGCGGGCTCTTGTTAGAACTAAAAATAAGTGCAAGGAAAAAACTACATTAAGATTCCAGAGGAATGAAGAGACAGCTGCTTTCTATGCTATTTTCTCTATTTGACAAAAATAAAGCAACCCCATTCCTACAGTAAATTTTATATAAATTGCTTTTCTCTCTGCTTAGTCATTCTGCCTGTAAGTTTTTGAATAGCCAAACAGGATATAAAAAGAAATAACTCCAGATCACTTACCACACACTATAGTGTTAATATAAACTGTCATGTTGGATTACCATCTGGTGAAGGTGCGTAAGGTAAGCATTTGTAAAGGATTACATTTGGTTATTCCCAAAGAAACACAGCAAACCTCTGTATGTTCCTCTTATTAAAAACAAGGGGTTTTTCTAGTTAGCGAGGAAACTGAACAAATAAATTGTTGATATCAAGGTGGAGCTTTTCATCTATACAGTTATAGGAAAACCAGAAAAATTTATACTACACTTCTAAGACATAATGATGAAGCACAACAAATCCATTAAAAATCTTACCGTAGAGGGAACAATAGGTAGAAAAATAAGTTTTTATAATATATTTAAAGTGAAAAGGGGGAAGAAAATCTTTCTTCTGACACTGTTCAGGCAGTTCATGTGATTTACTTAAAGAGGAAAACATATGCCATAAAGAAGGCAGTAGAAACAAAGCCAAGTTATCTACATTTGAAAGCAAAAGTGGTGTTGCGAAGTGGAGCATCAGAAGCTGCTGGAAGCTCCAGGCTGCCCGGAGACCCTCCCCAGCGGCGGCTCCCGCTCCGCCCCCTGGCGGCAGCGCTGCTCAGCGCGGGGGGCGCCGCTTGGCACCGACCTGCGCCGAAACCTTCCCAGCTGAGCACGGCTGTTCCGACCGGCCAGACACTCACCGCCACGGACTGCAACATGGTAATTCTCATTGCAAAAGCTTTCTCCACTGCTCAAAAACTCCACCTTACTAGAACAATATAATTACGCTGACAGAAGTTGTTTCTGGCAGTTGCGCCTTCCGCGGTAGTGGTGGAATGAGGTTTGCAGATTTGTTGCACACATAGGTTGCGTAGAGGCTGCCTCTTTATTCAGCACTTACTGCCTCAGACCACCACTTCCGAAGAGCTCATTTGTCCATGTGTCTGTCAAATGTTTAAAATACTTACCAATTATCTAACTCAAATTAAATCATGGTGGTTTCAAACAGACTCTGTCCTAGGAAAACTGCATTAACCAGTCCATGCATTACGCTCCACACACTGCTATCTTACTCTCAAAAAAGATACAGCACAAGTACATCTTATTTTTACTTTCAAAACAATGTTCTCAGAGATTGTTAAGACAACATAAAGATTTAATGCTGAGATTACATGGCAGAAAGCTTTAGGAAATACATATGTTCAACTTCTCATACTAAAATGAGTGATGGCAACAAAAAAAAAAAGGCAAGAGATAGTGAAGAAAAAATAAAATACAGATACTTTAATGTAACTGCTTAGGAGTGGCTTGGGCAATGGCAGACAAAGCAAAAAAAATGTCCTTTTAAAAAAGTTATTATCTACTCATTTAATTAGGTGGCAATATGAAAGATTAATCTCTTTGGGATGTTGAAGTTACCCCTTATTTGGAGAGAACACAGGTTATCAAGAGTTTAGTTGATTTTTCAAGATTAATTCCTGCAACTTGTTTCAGCTAGCAAGTAGCATGAGACATACTTGCAAGACATTCTATAGTATTTCAGAAAGTGAGAGTTGCAAAAAAGTTCTTGAAATATTAAAGTGTTCAATAATATCTTCCATAAATTTTAAAATCAGAACAATTTTAATTAAGTTTTTATACAAGCATGCTAAAAATACCTAAAACTGTAAACAACTGTAACTACACAGCTTTTATTTACCAGCAATCTTTATGCTTTTCCCTAATTTTAATGAGAAACAAAGCTTTGTTCCTCCAGCAAAGACCACTATTCCTGTCCAAGTTTTGCATCCCTTGATGCCAATTAGCATGATCTTGGTGTGCTTGTGCTCTCAGGTTTCCTGTTGTTACTAAGATGAGGAGGTCACTCAGTGAGTGAGCTGAGCACACTGCTTGGTGCTGCACCAGTGGGAGCCACAAGCCTCAGCACAAGAGCTGTGCTTCAGCACTACAGAGCCTGCCCCTGGGTTCACAGTGAGGCACAGGAATTGGGGCTGCTATTCAAAAGCCAGTCAGCAAAAGTGAAGTGGCATGGGTTGGAATTAAAAAAAGATAAGGTTGTGTTGCGTGGTTGTCAAAAAACTAATTTCCCTATTAGGAGGGGTGAATTAGTGGATTTCACAGCAAGTGCCCACAATTTCATAGGTAGTTAACATATCAGCAAGGTGATGCTCTGTTCCTACAGAAGAGAAAAAGACATTCATTTATACCACCAGCTGAATTGGAATCTGATGTACTAAAATGTGCAGATGACAACAGTGAGCTGAAAATCCACTTGAAGCATTTTGTGATGAATGTTTTAAGAACTAGACCAATGCAAGCACATTATTTTATATAGAAACCATTGTGTCCATCATTACTTACCTGAAACCTGGTCACTGCAGGGAGTTTGCTTTTGCAATACTTAGATACACTTAGTACTCTTGGAATTGTAGATGCTTGATACAAGTCTTTACCTTTATTATCACATTCTCCTTACATTTATTATTTTGAATAAAGGTAACCATTATCATGGCAGACATAGGAAATGTTCTGCAGCTAGCAGTTATCCTTTAGAGATCATTTGTGATCCCAGATTAAGACTCCCAAATAAATTCCTAAGTGAGACAGTGTACAAACAGAACATGGCTAATGGAACTGGGAAATAAAGGACTTAGGCAGAAGGGACCCAAGCAGGTATGAACACTAAAAAACTCCTTCTTCACTGGGGCTTTTATGAGTAATACTGTAAAGCCACAAAATTTTGATTTAAAACTGTTTAAAATTTGTGCCTACCAACAAAGTTAGAGTTGCAGTGAGAGCTGGAACAGCACATGCCAGAAAGATTCAGTGACCAAGCCTGGGAAAGGGCACAGCCTCTTTCAGGTGAGCTGATGTGAAAGCTTCATTAGATACTAAACCAGCATTTCTAAACAAGATGAAGAGTGTTGAGCTAAACTGTAGACCAGTTAAAATTTCCATAGAAAATGTAAAACAAAACATGGTAACAGTTTTCCTACTGGACTTCTGGAGTCAGTTTTCTATATACAGTGAAGTTCTCCAAATTGCCTTCCATTTAGGTGTTTGCAGAATAAAAGCAAGAGGCTCTACTGATAGTTCAAAATTCCTGTCTAGGAGGTTATGAACACCAGCAGAGCCTTGAGGATGAATTAAGCCTTTTTTTAAAATTTTGAGGCTTTTCGTAACTATGTTTAGTATTAGAGCTTAGTTTAACTTTGAAATTTCAAACACTAATAAATTAACTCTCTCTATGCAGTTTTTTCAATAGCAAAACACATTTCAGAATGACGCTGTACTATCACTCTCAGTATTGTCAAGCTCACAGCCAAGCCCACCCATCTCCTCTGAACTGTCCACAGCTGATGTTCAATACTGTTCAATGGCCATGAAGCAGAAATGTATACAGTTATAATGAAGTGCTAGGAAGTGATACCTAGAATTTCAACAACTGTGCTGAGAAGGGCTTGTTTGGGCTGTTATTTTGGATTTGGTTTGCAATTGGTTTTTCTCAAAACAAGCAAGTTTTAGTTTATGCAGTAAAAAAACCCCAGACATTTGATATTGCTATTTATTTCTTTTTAAAAATTAGATAAGTCTCAATGTAATACTCTAGCAACATGCTACTAAGCACTCTATACATTCCTTCTTCAAAATAATTCCAACTAGATCTTGGCAAGGATAAACCAAATAAGAATTACTTTAATAGTACCAACCAGAGTTAAACCAAAGGAGAATTCCTCCCCTGAATCTGACATTATATTTATGTGAAATTGCACCACTCATATTTAATATTGTGTTGTCTTATATAACTACTCAAATACAAATATTTCATTTCTCTGATAGAAACATTGTGTGTGTATTTTTTCATCTAATTCAGAATTATAAATTAAAAATTTCCATGGGAATTAAGAAGAGTTTCAACTAGGGTTTCATATGGCAGGCTTTAAAATAGTGCCTGAACCAGTTCTTCCACAGAGTTCTTAGTTAAAACCTACACACTTTCAATAACTATTTCCAGCAGTGCAAATTATGTGTCCTCCAAAAAGTTTTAATGAAAACAATTTAATTAAAACTGGTTTGACAACCTGAGTATGCAAAGTCAAACCACAGGATACTAAATACTTTTTGAGATTTGTTTGCTTATCTACAAACAGAACTTCCCTCCAACATCCCATGGAGCAGAAACAATTGTGGTAGCAATTAAAAGATTTTCGTTTGTCAGATTCAAGGTCACTAGTTAAATTATTCAGCAGGTTTTACTTCCAGCAAAGACAATCTCTTACAGGCATGTATGGTTTTGTACCTTGTTTCCTAAATTGTTTAGAAGCACACTCTTTTAGTCTCTATTTTATGGTGTTGTGCTTTTTTACTTATTCATCTGTACCAGTTTTTAGTTGAAAATTATTGTTCAATTTGTACAAATCACCCATAATTTAAACTGTATAATTACATTTCATGTAATCTCACAATTTCTTTGGGTAATTAAGTGATTTCTCTACAGCTTTTTTATCAAAAAAAAAAGAGCAATATACAACTAATGAATCCCAGTAGGATTTTTCCCCCTCACAAGCACTGACATTATTTATTTAAACACACTGAACCAAATCCTTGGGCATGTCTGATGAGTTGTGCAGGAATCAGACATGCATGCAAAATGGCTCAAAGCTCACCTGTCACAAAGGGCCAGATCCTGTATCAGGGCTGTATCTTCTTCACAGAGAAAGGAAAAATAAAGTGTGAATGTCTAAATTACATCAGCTGTACAGATACAGTGGACCTTCAAGCAGAAGGAAAGCCCAGTAGTATGCCCTCTTATTTAAATTCTCCAGCATTTACTGTTAAATTTTAGGAGTGCATATGGAAAGGATATATGGAACTCTATAGCACCAGAGAATTATACTTAAAATCCTCTCGGGGCAAATTACACTGAATGTAGGGCCAGTTTAGGGCTGGTATTTTAATTTTCAGTAGCTATACTACTCTAGAGGATCTAGCCTGTATCATCATAGTGCAAATGTAACCTCTTCTATAGATATCTTCTGGCAACAATCAAACAACATAACATTAGAAAAAGAGGTACACCTTGTTAGTGAGGCATGGTACATGGACTCTGTTATGTACCCAGGCACCTTCTTTCATTGCTGAATCATCCACTTTTCAGAAAACATTTTAAAAATAACATTTCCTTTAATAATATTAAAAGTAGATGATATGATATGATTTTTTCCTCAGTAAATTAATAAAGTACAGTATAAACTGATTTTTCCAAAGTCATTTCAGTTTAAAATGGGCTGAAAAAAGCTACAATGTTTAATGATAATTTCAGAAGAGTACCTGGTTCACAAACATTTTTTTTGTAATGAGAAAACTTTGTCTGTAAGCAAAAAATAACCACATTTTCAAGTGATTTGCAGACAGTATTTTAGGTGCCACCACCACCTGCAGTTACGATGATGATGCTTTGTACCAACAGAACAGTGTCCTACTGATGATCAACATTCATCTTCTTCATGCGATGAAGGAGGGCATCTTTTTCCATTTGGACCTCAGCAAGAGCCATTTTGGCTTTGGCTAGTTCCTGTTTGAGACATTCATTTTCTTCAATAAGCTGAAATGAATGGGTTAGAAAAGAAAGCTATTACTATAACTCCATACTGATGACTTTTTCCATTTTTGTTTTTAAAAACCAAATGCTCCCATTCACTGCTGGGTGGAGGTTAGCTGAGACTGAGTCAATTGCAGCTGATTCTCAGTCAGTGAGTGTAGAACATGGAGAGAGTTTATGCAGTCATCTCAAAAGGTGGGATAGCCAGTGTTTCAGCTATGCCATTTCCATTCTGGAGTGGAATGGAAATGACCCAAGATGGTGAGCTCTAGGACCAGATTCTTACCCAGTGAGAAAAACAGCCAAATTAATGTGTGGGTTCTGTCATCATCCATTCAAAATCTGGGTATGACTGATAGATCAGTACGGATCTGACCAAACAGCTAAGTCCCTTGTCTTTGGCTGTTGTGTTGTACAGGAATAAGGGAGATGGGGAGAAGAAAACTCCCTTACGAAATTCTCTCTGATGTAAAGGGAAAGAGTCAGTGTGCAGTGTATTATTACACTACTTAGAAAGCAGTGTTAAATTGCTGAACCACACCATATTTTCCATCCAAACGATGAAAATGATCCATATTTTCCATCTCAAACAGATTTCTAAACAGAAGTGTATCACAGGTCCATCCCCAGATAGCCTTACAATTATGATTAATAATGATTATAACATAATTTTGAGGGGACAAGGTGAAGTCAAAATGAGTCCTTTATACCTCATTTTTAAGGAAGTTAGATGAATCCCTGCTTGATTTAGAAGGTCTGGGTGTTTCCCAAGTAGTTTGCGTGGCTTGGTCCTGTGTTTTACGTTCAACAGATCCCACTGCTTGCTGCAATGTGCTGCTTGAATTCTTCATCTTTGACACATCATTTACTTTTTGATTGTCTGTATTACAGAAATAGTGTGCAGGGGTTTTGTCAAAAATTTTTTAAGCTTTATTCTTATCAGTACAAAATTAAACCCACCTAAAACAAATATAATGTTAAGTACATTGATATTTGCCTCTCAAAATCAAATTTAAGAATAAAATTTAATTAAAACTTTAACCTTTTAGAGGAAGAAAGAAACAATATGTAATTTCCAGCCTGAAAAAAATAAACACATTTTTATAACGACCTGTATCATCATCCCAGAATATGCACTCTGAATAATCAGAAATTTGAGAACTATTAATATTGCTATTAATATACTGTCTCCAGGTCTCTCTGAAGACTGCATTTACATTTTAAGACACAATGAGATAAACCTGCAGAATCAGGTTTTTAAATTAGAAAATAACCTTCATTACTTGGCCTTAAAGAAACTTTGTAGCATTTGTAACTGAAGTACACTATGTAACACCTGTTAAAATATACTATTGTACATCAAGGGAAGAAGTCAGGGTCATGGTTTTACAGTAGTTTCTACTACTACCTACAAAACAAAGACAGCAACCACCTTGGAAATCTGTAAAGACAAGCAATTTTTTTGTTTGCTTTGTAGCAACAAAGGAACCCTAAACTTATCATGATGAAGTGATATGCACTGATGAAACATATCCTGATGACATTATAAGCATATTATTTCTCCCAGATTGATTCAACTGTGGGTTATCACAGCCAATACACTATTCAAAAAGGTAATCTTCCTTTTTGTGACTACACTTAGAATTATTGCATATGGCAACACAGGTTACACAAATTATCACCAGTTATCTTTTCCTAATTAGTCACAAGCGTGCACAAAGGAAAAAACAACAGGATTATTGAATTGAGATATCAAGGTGCAGCAACATACAAACCTCTAATGAGAAAAGTGCCATCATCATTTCTTTCTATCCAGAGTATGTCAATATGCAGTTTTATGGGTACCAGCTCAGATGCCTTAAGATTTTCACGCGGACTGTCATCCTAAAAAATGCACATAATAAAAAATGAGTTTACAAGGAAATCAGAACAGATAATTAGGATGTTTATTTAAACATAAGTGCATTTAATGAAACTTGAAAGGGAACATTTCAGAGCAGAATTTTCTAATGCGATCTTCTCTCAACTTTGGCTCCATTTTTTAACCCCCAGGGATCGTTTTAAAGGCTCAAAATTATCTCTGGAGTAAGTCTGCTGAACTCAATCTATAGTCCGAATAAAATACTTCAAAGTGTTTTTACAGACATCTCAATAAGATTATACCCCAACTCAAGACATTTGTTAGCTCAGGAGCTGAGTCACAGATAAGAAGCCTGTGCTATATAGTGTCTGATTTTCCCTTGAACTATTTAAAGATTGAATGTGTACAGCTATCATTCTTGAGCAGATTTTGTCTTTTCAGAATTTAGTTTGGGATGACACCAGCTGCAGTTTAGTTATACTACTGTATTTAACAGAAGAGAAACTTCACAAATTACATCTTTGGGGTCTCCCTAGGAAGTCTTTATAGTTCATTATCCCTGTCAAATAGACTAACACAGCCAGTATAATCAGAAACTATACATATCAGCATTACATGTGTATCAAGAAAGCTGTTGAGATATAGCTTCCAAGGCTTCTTGAAACAGCATTGAGATTGCAGCAGAGAACGCAAACAATAAAATAATCTTTCTCAAATTCCTCTCCTGCCATGAAAAACACTACATGAGGTATCATGCAGAAGAAATATAAAAGAACATACTGCATTGAATTGGCAATGCAGCACACATTTGAACCGTATCTTCTCACTCTATGATACCCAACAACTCTATAGAAATTAATCATCTTTGTGTCAAATCTGCAGTTTGTCAACCATCATGAGTAACTTCACCATGACTTGTGTGCACTGCTGAGTGAGCACTTTGGTGCTTTTGCTGCCAAGCAGAACCTTGTTGCCAGTTTATTACTGTACATTCCCCATCTCAAGCAGCTGCTTTCTCATTAACATTTTGCTTAAGTCTACCTTTTTGCCAATAAACCAGCACAATCCTGGTTTTAAATGCAAGTGACCATGCGTAAAGACTTTGCTGTTTGCATTTGGGCATTCATGTTTGTGATCCACTGAAATCTGAGGAACAGATTCACAGTTCTTACAGAAAATGCTTGTACTAATCCTGAGAGGAGTAACAGCTCTAAGAGTGCACAAAGATCCTCAGGGGATGGAAGGGCTGTGTCACTGAGAGAAGGAATACTGATGCATTTTGAGTAGAACACAAGACAAATGCCTTTCCAGTCAATAATGATTTTAGCAGAATCAAGAACTTAGCCCCAGATGTAGAACTGGAGCTGCTTTTCCAACCCTCACCTTGTTCAAAGTTTGTATGGGTGATTATTACTGTCCAAAGCAATGTAATAATTATCTTTGTTTGTTTTTCTGTTTTTTCTGTTTTTCTGTTGTTCTACACCCCTCAAAAAAGTGTCCTTATTTTTATATTCAGTGGTTGTTCAGCACAGAACTCACCATCTTTTTTAAATCTCTGAAAGAAAGTCCCCTAGGAGACATGAGCAGAAGTGTCCTCTTAATGTTACTATTTTAAGAAATGGTGCTGAAAAATGCTGGCACTGTTCAGTATCTGTTTCTATGTAGAGAAGAACGTGAAATTTGGGTTGTGTTCAAGTGGTTTGTACTGGAATTCCATAACCTTTCTCCTTATTTTGTACAGAACTTTCATTGCAAGAACTACCCTCTGACTAGGAGAGAGAAATAACCTTTAAAATCCATGGTTTGTAATTAGAAAACCATATCCTTAGCTAAGCAAAAAAGCCTAACCAGAAAAACCCACATTGTGCCTCTAGAACCTTGCCTATAAAATTCCCAGACACCGTCACTCTACAAGAAAGATTTGGGAGAGGGGGAAAAAGTATAAAATATTAATTCATACAAATAGCTTGTTCATGCAGAAAATTCCCCTCCAGGCATACCACAGAGCTAACCAAATCTATGGATTTTAAAATTGTTTTAGTGTTATCTAAAGACCTTTCAGAGTATGATAGCAGTTTCTTTGAAGTTAACTGTATCCAGATTAGTAGTTTATCATCAAAGAAACAAGAACACAATTTTTTTTGAGCAGCCAAGTATCTCATTGTTAACATACTTTTAAATTAATCCTTGCATTAGAAACTTTTATCTTCATAGGCATCACTTCTGCGACAGTTTCATCTTCTAGAAAATGCTGAATGTTTGTGAGAGAAGATGTTAGAAATTCAGCACTGAAGTTCTCCACATGACACTGAAGAAACCCATTTTTTACAGCTAGCAGGGAATGTACAACAGCACTAGGCCCGCTTTCCCATCTCAGACTAATCTCAGGTGATGAATTAACAGGTCCAGCCACAGATTTACAGTCAGAACCTGTTGCAAAAAGAAAACAAATTTTCATTAAAATTTTGCAGTGTACAGAAAATTAATGATGATGTAATTATTTCTGCCTTTATTGTTCAACTGATTTTCCAAAAAGTACCATAGAGTTATTATTCATAAAAGGCAGTGTTGCAAATACAGAACTTCAGAGCAAATTTCTAAGTATAGCACTTCAAAGTACAAAAATAAAGAGTATATATAAGGGCTAGTACCTCACTGTGACAAGAGAAAAGACAATGCAGAAGTATCACCATCCACAAAAAAAAAAAATGTTTCCTTGGTGCCTTGACGATGGATAACCAATTATTTTGCATACTTTTCCACTAAGACGTTAAATTTCAATTCAGAAAAACATTAAAGTCACTTCACTCTCTCAGGAGAGCAGGTATTTTCTT
This sequence comes from Urocynchramus pylzowi, assembly GCA_013397555.1. NCBI lineage: Eukaryota > Metazoa > Chordata > Aves > Passeriformes > Fringillidae > Urocynchramus > Urocynchramus pylzowi. Next base: position 689,633 of record VZRH01003772.1, on the reverse strand, counting down.
GGAAAGGCTGAACTTCCTGACTTAGGAGCCATAAACAGCAGTGCAGGAAGATAGAGAGTATGATCAGATATGCATTACTTGAGTGGCAATAGACTTGAACATTAAAAAAACTCTGTCACTTTCTTGCTAATTTCAGTGTCTTTAATCAGTAAGGACAATTGCAACATTCAACCTGAAAAGTTCTAAAAACCATAATAAACTAAAGTAAACTAAAATAAAAACGTAACTGGGAGGTGGGGGGGGGCAGTGAGCAGTAACCATTTTTTGTGTAAAATAGTTACCCCATGGGATTCTCAAGTCATGTCATCACTATGATGGCTGACCTACAGAAATTATCTTTACAAAAAGAAGCACAATCACAGTAACTATAGAAAAAACAAGCATTGGAAGTTGAAAGATACCTCAAGAAAGAAGCTCAAGAAAAATCAACTGAATTATGTCAATTCATCATGCAACAGACACTGCCTAGAGCTACAGCAGCCTGACAATGTAATTGATATGCTTTCCTATTTGTACATTAATTGGGTTCCTCTTCCTTATAGTGTGCCAGTTCATGGATGACCTGGCACAGCAGCAGAGTCAGGACTTGTGCACTTATCTACTGGCACTAGAGTCAGGGTAGATGGACACACTGTCAATCTGGGCCAACAAAGACCAATGGCAAGATGAACATGAGAATCTTCAGCCTCTGCTGTGAACCAGCATCTCTCCCTTTGTTACCTCTGTGAATAGAGGTTTCCACAACACGGACAGCCACAACTCCATCCTTCCATCTTTCCAATGTTTAAGAAGTGCTAAATCTCATATTCCCCTTCCCCACAAAAACCCACCCCAAAAACCAAGCAAGCAACCAAAACATAGTGCAAATATCAACTATCTTTTTAAGCTCAGTCCAGACAAAAGTGAATAAACTACCAGCAGCCCAGGAGAAGAAGGGACACTCTCCAGACAGAAGAACAATGACCACTCTGTTCAATGAATCTCTGCAATCTCTGCAAGGAAACTTTGTTTCCCTCAAGGATCTGTATACTTCCCACACATATAGATAAATAAATAAGCAGTAAGTGCCCTAAGTATTTCTGCACCTGAAAAGAGTGCCTGCATCATTGCTGGAAGGATCCAAAGTACAGAAAAAGAACAGAGGAAAAGAACACACATTCAGTCTCAGCCTTGAGTCAATTTTATCTTGCAGATACCTGAAAGGGGCAGAGCCAAGGAAAGATGGAGTAAAAAATGTGTTAAAAAATTTGGAAGCTGCTGTGAACTGCTGTTGCCTTTTAACAAGCATGTTCAGCACGCTAAGATCTCAGTAAGAGCACACCCCTCCCACAATACCTCTGGCATACTCCATCCTGCCTTCTTTTGGCTTTGCTGCCAGGCAAGATGGGATAAAGTTGCAGTCCTGCATCTAGCCCTGCAGGGAATTGCACAGCTGCCATGTAGCCCTCAACTTAGTCCAGCTTTTAGCCACATTCTTCCCTTTTTACATTTACTGCATTAGTATAGTAGATTTTAAATGGTTATTTTCATCCAGAACATCTTGTAGACTGTAATTATAAGTTGAGTATTCACTGCATTGCATGGTTCCTCAGATTACTGGTTTCAATTGTTAATGCAGCACTTGAGAAAGTTTTATTAAAGGTCTTGAAGAGGGAGGTTGCTTTTATTGGGATATTATCATACACATTTGCTCACCTGTTCTTTTAGTTGTATTTTGTTACTATTAACTCTTTTAAACAGTCTCTTTTGATCTGATTCTCAAACTTTTCCCAAACTTTTTCTCTATTAATTCTAATAGAAATGAATATGAGACACAGGGAGCAGCAGCAGAAGATTCCTGACATTACAGAAATCACAGTGGAGAGAAAAGATCAGTGGAGAGAAGATGTACATTACAGAATAGGAGTGACCACCAATGCATAAAAAAACCAAAAAATGTGTTGTTGGCTCACCCATTCAGGTACCTGCCAGAAAGAGAAAGAAAGAGATATGAAGTGGAAGTATTTGGAGAATCCAATCATGTTATATCCTTTCTATCCACAAAATAATTAGACAGTGCACAAGCCTCTCGTTATCAGCTGAGAAGCATTATCATTATCAGAGGCTCCAGTTGTAGATACACACAAGAGCAGGAAGGTGGCATGTTCATATCATTTACTCCCTCCAGCTTTTACAGAGGATATGGCAGATAACCAGAAGTCAATTTGCCTGCTGTATGAATTGAAGGTTAGCCTTGAGTCCTCCCTGCTGGACTTTCTCCTAGCCTTCAGATGCTTGACTACAACATCATGCAACAGCTGCTCAGGCAGCAGCTGCTGGCAGTGGTTCAGCTTACCAGTAAATGGGTTCTTTAGCCAGGTCATCAGAGGTTGTACCACCTCTGAAGCTGAAGCACCTCCTGAACAAAAGCCATGCTGATAGAAGGCCAGAATAAAAAAATGGCTGCCAACAGCTGCTATAGCTATTTCCTTGGAAAGGAGCTGAACCAGGAGCAGGTGCATCAGGGGTCTGCCCCAAAAGCCCTATAGTGCAACAGAGCTTACATCCAGCAATCCATGTAGAAGGCTGGCAGAGTGGAGCAAAGCAGACTGTGACATGAGCTGCCATGCCAATACATCATGCCAAGGAAAACACCTCATCCATGAGAATTCAGTTCTTCTGGCAAAGTGTGTCTAAATTGTACTCATGTCCAAGAACAGCTCTGACAAGACACCGGTTGATCTAGCTGTGCAAATATTTGGCATGAAACTACACTCTTTGTATTAAGCTTAAAAAAGTCAAAAACAACCAACCAACAAAACCCCCAAAAAAACAAAACAAACAAAAAACCCCAACCCAACCCAAAGTAAAAATAGTTGTCTGTCTTTAAAGCTCATGTTTCCTGACAGAGGAAATTTTTAAAATTTTCTTAAACCACATATTATAAGCCTGTTTAAACTGTGTTTGTCATTTAATTTAGAGAAACTGATCTTGAATAATTCCTTCAAAGGAAGGTACATAAAGCAAAGTACTGTTAGAGTCATAAGGAGTTTCATCTTCACAAAACAGTAACACAATGCAATGTGTCGTGGTTCCACCCCGCAGCAGCCAGGCCCCACACAGCCTCTCGCTCACTCCCCCACCAGTGGGACTGGGGAGAGAACTGGAAGAGTAAAAGCCAGAAAACTCGTGGCTTAAGACAAAGACATTTTAATACAGAAAACAAAATCCAAAAACATAGCCCCATACCAGTCACTGTGAAGACAATTAATTCTACCCCAGCCAAAACCACCACATAATGCAGCTTACTTCATTTTCAAAAAAGCAAACTAATGACTAGAATTCAATGCCATGCACCTTTTCACCCACACAATCGTACACAGTTCCATTTATTTATTCTTCCTTTTTAATGTATGGCAATGAAGAAAGAAGTCAGAATTCTAAACTAGCATAAAAGGGATGCTAGTCTAACATAAAACTGTGTTTGCATTTTTATTTACTTAGAACAAATGTTTCCAGCTCCAATTTCAACACACTGAATTGTGTGTTGAAAATTGTTAGTTCTTACCAACAGTCCTGTTGCACAGATATTGTCGAACACCAATATTTCCTAGTTGGTTTGGTATCACTTGGTTGACCTGTAGGCATATTTCTGTGTCTTCTCCTCTGATGTCAATTTCACCATTCACACCAAATACTTGAAAAACCACAACAGACATCTGTCAACAAAACCCAGATGAAACAATATAAGATTATAAAATGAATTTACAGTGATTATTGTTTGTAAGGTATGTCTAAAACTTTTCCATTACAAAAGGAAAACAACTCTTTGTATCCAAAACCCTTGCTCACAGAGAAGCGAAAAGTTTTCTCATTTTCTTTTTCTTTTCTTTTTGTACACATTGGCTTTGTAATGGATTGCTCAACAGCTTGTCCAAAGACAGACACTTGTATTTGTACCCCCCTGACACCAATTCAGAGCTGGCTAGAAAAGCCATGAAGTGAGATAGTTTCCTTAGTCTGACAGAGAAGCACATGACCTATGTGATACCTGAAATGTCAGGTATCTGACATTACCTACAACTGCATTCAGCTATATGCTTATCATAAGCACAGTCAAGCACTTGCAGTGCTGAATCAGACCAGGTTAAAAAGCTAGGATAGGCTACTAAACTTTGGCTATCTACATAGTAGTTGGCCCTTTTTCTCTATTTACTGGGTTGCAGTATTTTTAAAAAAGAAGTAGAAGCCAGTTTTAAGTCAGCTTTGGTATCAGAAGATGTGTATCCATTTGGGTTCATTTTTCTAATGGCTTGAAAAATCACCTCTAAAAGGAGACATTTTAGTTGTGCTTTAAGGTTCAAAATACAGAATAATGTATTTTAATAGAATACAATAATATTACCATTTCTTCAATAGTCTCGTGGGCATTTTCTGAAGCAGCACTCATGGCATCTGGAGATGACCCATCACAATTTTCCATCACTGTGCCTCTTTCGTGGACATTTTCTGAGGGGCTTTGATAGTTTGTGGCTGTAATACCTTCCAAATATACATCAGAAAAAATGCAAAGTTAGCACAGCATAATCTGAATCACTCCTACATTATGAACAAAGTCAGTGTCTGTTATTAAATACACACTAACTCATTTTTTAACATGAATTGAGTGGCTTATAAAATGAATATTTATGAATGAACTGCCAAATCCATTCCTCTTATAGAGAGTTCAAAGTTCTAGATGCTAATCAAAAGTAAAACAGGATATAGTGACAAAACCAAAACAGCACTCTACATGCATTGTTAAAAAAAAAACTGTGAAGGTATTTTTTAGTCTTCCAAATCAAATAATATAAATGTGATGCAGCCGGGAAAAAAAAAAAAATTCCAAGTCGTGTGTCTAAAGTACTGCAAAGTGCTTTTAGAGCAGATGCTTGAATGTTTAGAGAAGTAATCTACATATGTTTTCATTAGAGGAATCATAATCATGATAGTGTTTCCTTGACAACTGGAAAGCATAGATACTTAACCTGCAGTTAAATATTGTTTAACAAGCTAAAAAGACATATAAAGGTTATTTAAAATGGAAAATTTATTTCATGGCATACTCCCACATAAGCACATGCAGGAATACTCCTACAATTCAAATATATAACAGGCTTGCAAGTTAAGCAGTCTTCTCATTATTGCTCTAGACTGAGGAGAAATCCTACAGAAAAAAAGTCTTATGCAAATTAGAATTATCAGAAAAGAGGTAGCAATAAGGTCTTCTTACTCTATTTCCTGACATGGGAAAATTATTTCAGCAGTATATACACAGATGAGCAAAAATTGGACAAATACCTGCCATTAGACAGTCAATACTTGGGATATACTCCTTGAGAGATGAGCTGCAAGGAGACTACCAAACCTATCTGACTGGTAATTAGCACAGGGAGCATTAGTGAAAACTCGTTTCTTTTTCATCCACTTCTAAAATGAAAACTTCTTTACCACTTCAAGTGTAATACTGATTCAGGCTACAACCTGTAAGTACTGCAGCCAAAGCAGTTGCTTTTAAGCATAGCAAGGAACAAGTTCTGCCTAATTCAGATTTGCAACATAGCACTTCAATGCTCGTACTTTCCTTAAGAGAGGAAAATTAAGCAATGTTAGTATTAAATAGTGCTGCTTAACTAGCGCACGTTATTGCTTTCCCCTGAAATTATATATGGCAAATACACTCAACATTACTGGTGAAGGTAGCAGAAATAGTCTTGTAAAGTATCCAGGATTTGCTGGACTAGAATCCTGTTGAGCATGACTTCAATAACAAACAACATTTTCATGTATTGCTTAAAAATATTTTGTTAGACCTACTTACCTTTCTCCAGAAAGCTTTGACTATCACTTCCATCACTCTCTATCAAATGATCCTCTAGCATCATACTATCAATAGAGATGGTATCCAGAGAGACTTGTGATGGACTTCTCTTCATATTTTTGTAAGAAACAGAGAATGCAGGGAGGTTGGAAGAGCAGCGTTCCTTAGGCTTAGCACTTTTAAAATATAAAGATATGAAGAAATTATTATTTCAATTAAATAATACGTAGAAGTTACTTTAAAAATTCCTCTAAACCAAGCAAGATTTAAATTAAAAAATCTGATTATTCAATAATCCTTTGACAAGAAGAGGTAAATGTAGAAACAACATATATTCATCTAGGTATTTATGTCAATATTTCTCTCAATACATATTTTCTAACATTTAAAATAAAAGTAAATTGTTTAAATCAATTAACCAACACTTCATTTTAACTTTCACTGAATGCTGGATACTGCATAACTTTTTACATGCTTTAAAAATTTTCATCTACTAGAACACAGAATCACAGAAGAGACTGAGTTGGAAGGACCATTGAATCCAACTCTTATTATGTTCCCTTCCTGACTGCTGAAAGTACTAGAAATCTGTGGCCAACAAGATTTCTAAATATTTTCAAAGAGTAGGAAAACTTTTTTAGTATTAATTTTCTATACCTTGAAGAAGACTGGGATGCAAACATTTTAACTGAAGCCACTTTGTCTTTGTTGATTTCAAGCTCTTCAGATTCTAAGGCAGTTTCTGTTTCCAAGTCAGTGACTTGGTTAGGACAGCCTTCAGTTGTGCCTTCCTGGTCATTTAACTTATTTGAGAATATGTTTCTGTCATCCTCCTTATCAATGAAAAATTCAGTAGAATCTTCTCTCTTATTTAGAACAGACATCGAATCCCTAGGATTCAAACTACTTTTCTCACTTAGAGGCCCACAGACCTCTTCTGAATCACTTCTACTAAAAAGTCCACTGCTTCCTCCTTCACTTGTATCTCCCAAACCTTTATCTGATGCATCATCGGAAAATGACATTGCTTTCTGAAAATCCGTATTACTGTCTGATTTAAACAAAAGAGGATCTATTAAAATCCCTTTATTAACTTCAGCATTCAGAGGCTTGCAGTCATTTACATAACCAAAATTGGTAATAGCAGCTTCCACTATCTTACTACCAACTAATTTACTCTCTGAAGTAAGAGTTTCCCCGTTTCCCACAGGGGAGAGTACTGATGCCAAGGGACTTCCTTCTTCCTCAACAGGAGATTTACAAGGGTTTCCCTGAGTCACTGGATGGAGCAGTAAGGCTACTTCTGCACTTTTCAGTAGAATCCCAATGCAGACATCTGTTTGCTTTGCAGGTTTTCCTGTCACTGCCTCTACGTCCTTCCTTAAGTTCTCCAGGAGCAATACAAGAGATTCATGGAGAAACAGCAAAAAAAGATACTGGTAGTGATTGATCTGCACGCTTACATGTTTTTGAACATGGACAAGAACATGTACATCTGCATCAGAGGAAGAGCTTTCAGAAAGCACTCCTGAAGTCTCAGACATTTGAATGCCATTGGTCGAGGGCTCCGACTCACTGCTGTAATACTCCTTTAGAAGTTTCTTACGTTGCAATCTATTAGAGAGATCACTAGATTCACTTTTTGGAATGTTCAAGGCTGTCTGATTACGGGATACAAGCTCTTTTTGTGACTTTGCAAATCTTATTGGCTGGCAAATCCAAAGTGAAAGTGGGAAAGAGTCCACAAAGCTTATTGGCCGGCCTTTCCCACTTTTTGTTCCTTCGTAATCTATCCAAAACTGGGAAAAATGCATGGCCCAAACATCAGTAGCTGCAGATGTCTTTAATGCATATTTATTCAATTCTGGGATGATATAACCTTTATAAACATCATGCATTTTGGTATCTTGTTCATGAGCGTGTCTCTGGAAGATTGGATGTAAAAGATTAAAATTTTTTGGGGACTTAGGAAAAGTGGTGAAAGTTCTACTGAAAAATTCAGAGTCCTTGAAGTTCTGAAACAAAGCTTCTAGATCAGAGTGTCTGCAGTTTGGTGAGCATCTGGTATTCGTGGCAATCATCTCTGAACTTTGAATGGAAAGTGCACGAGGTTGATCTTTATGAATTTCAGGTTTGTTTTCAAATGGGATGATGATCTGCAAGGGAGAAATACATTTTTTCTTGTTAAAAATATGTAGATTAAGAAGGTATACAATTAAAGAAACAAAATAATAGCCATGACAGGTGATACACAGGATTATAATTATAGTTTTATGAGACATCAAGTACAGAGAAACAGAGCAGGGATAAGTCAGGCTCACAGACTATGATTTATGTTCTCTCTCATTTTTAAGAAGGATGTTGTGGCATCAATATTTGTACAAAAACATAAGGGTCTCAGGCTTTTCATCAATATTTGTACAAAAACATAAGGGTCTCAGGCTTTTCTTATCTGAAGGTCTTAAATTTAGTTCAGCTATATTAGGCTGAAGTGGCTCATTTCCTCAACTCAAGCAGCTTGGTAGAACGTTTCTTAAAGTGTTTCCAAAATTTACAGCTTTGAAAAACAGAGAATTATAATTTGGAGTTCAATCTGGCATGTCAGATAAGGTTTTTTACCATACCGAGTACTACAGTATTTTATTTCTTTGTTAACATACAAGCAAACAGGTTGGATGTGCCAATGCAGCTAATATTCTTAACATTGCAGAATATAGAGCAGGCATTGTTGACAATTATCTGATAATCATAATACATTTGTTTCATCAGGAAAATGGTAATATACCTCAACTCCTAAATACCAACAAATAGAATATTTTCAGTGCACATTTTAAAGTAAACTCATTTTATGCCAAATCCTGAATCTTAAACTGTTAACATGAACCTTGTCCACTATAGCTTTGCTAATATCAGTGACACTAACTTCTATCACAATATCTCCATTCTGAATCTAGAAAGTAGGAGTGAAAAAAACATCCCTAAAGACACAAAGATGAGGGTTATGAAGATTCTTCATTTAAATACAAGGACTCAGAAAAAAATAACTATGTAAAGTAATTAACTATATGGTATGCAAACATCATTTGCTAGAATAAAAATAATGTTGTTAATACAGGAGTGAATTAATATGAATCAAGATTTGAGGGATGTAAGAATACTTTATCCTCTTGTAGTTTAGTAGGCTATTCACATAAATAATTCAATATCAGATCAATCTATATTTGCAGATTTCCAGTTGTTTGCTCCTAATAACTGTTTCTATTCAGTACAAACCATGCCCTTGTAAAGTTCCATTAAGAATGTAGCAAGAGCTTAGAAAGATAACCATCCCTCCATATGCTGACTTTTTAGAGCCCTTGAAACCTCTCCTGTGGGCACCACTGAAAAGATTTGTTTTGTTCACCTCTGAACTTTGGAAACCATACAATGAAATGCCCAATGCAAACAGGGGATGGGTGGGAAATTTATCTGCTCAATAATCCTTTTTTTACAAAGAAGGAAAAGACGAAGCAAAAATTTGATGTGCAGCCTTCATTAACAAGCACCACTCCTCTGGAATAAGCATACAGAGAACTCATGTACATGAACTACACCAACAGCCAACATGAAACAGAAAATGGTGAGAATGGGTTCTGGAGAAGGAAATACACCTTCAGATGAACTGCTTTCTTTACTCTAGGGCATTTACCACCAAGATAAAAGAGCTTTGACATAATACAACCAGAGGAACAAGGGAGGGCCCTTCCCTTAATACGGAGTACAAATATTAATTTTTCACTCTTTTTTTACGCTCAATTTCTTTTTAGCTCTGCTATGTCAAGTTCGCTGACCACAGGGAAATAATTTGTTAGTATTCCCACTCAGGTCTTCAATACAAAACCAAAATACCCAAACCAAAATACTAGGACACAGATAAAGGAGTACAGGAAACAAGATATCTGTCTTCAAACAACCATTTTCTGCAGAGTTTTTTAGAGAAGTGTTAATGAATTTTTCATTCATTTAAGTATTTGTAAGAGAATAAGAGAAGAAACGGTATTCCAAGGAACCACAAAACCCCTACTCAATGACAGAGTACCTTTAACATTAGTCCATCCACTCTCACATCAACATGTTCATCTGATTTTGAATTGTCATTTAACTTGTACATGGCCATAAATTGAATAAGACTCTGTTTCAAATCCAACACAAACTGGTTTAGCCAAAGAATACTTCTCTGATCCAAAGTGAACTGTAAAGCATTCAGCTGGCCATACAAATTTGGACATGGAACTAAAAGAGAAAAGAAAACAAAACCATGAGAATAAGTAAAATGTTTATGGGTTGGGTTTTCTTTGGTTTGTAAACGATTGCAAGCTTACATTTTCACCAGTACTCTTAATCAGAGAAAGAACAGAAACCTAATCCTGTAGTCTCAAGGAAGAATTAATTGTTAGGGGATACCTGAAGTGATGCTTCTTTCTCTCACTCCAAGAAAGTAACTGCATTTTTGAGTGTAAAAAAACTAAGAATAGAATTAAGCCTGAAGAAATGGGGAGAATATTCTCATTACACAGGAAAGGGAAGACCACGGAAATTTGCTGTCCTCAATTTCCATCCCCAAGAAATCCACTAACATTTCTGTACATAAAACAAGGCCAGCCACAGAACACATTTCTACAAATAACTCCAGCAGCTCTTCATTGCATTTTAGGTATTGTTGCAATAATTTGAATTCTTTTATGTAGTCAGACAGTGAAATTGCAGAAACAATATGTGGATGTTGGAGAATGAATAATTCAAGTGCCAGTAAAAATGCTGCAAATGTTTTCAGACTGAACACCCGTGTTTATAAAAAACAGTATTAATAGGAGATTGCCAGGAGCAAGCTGTGGAAATGGAGCAGTCTTGTGCTCTATCCATTTTAGAAAGCCATTACTTATTTCTAAGCTTTAAGCTTCACAAAGGTGAAAGTAACACACAAAATTTATGNTGAAAATAAAAAAAAAATATATAAAAAAAGAAAGAAAGAAAAAAAAGAAGTCTTACTAGGAAAGTCCTTTCCATCTGGATAGTAATATTCAGTGAATTCAATATGAATAGCTGGCATTTCTGGTGGAAGATAAAGTGACTTTTTATTGCAAGAGATCAGAGCTTTAGGGGAAGAACGACACTGGTCTGCTGTTGAAACCTGTAAATGATAAAAGATTATTAAAGATTATTTCATTAACACATTACATTTTTATGAATGATTATGCATTTGTAGTTGCATGGTACTATACCTTGTAAGGTAACATATCCCTAGTAAGGTAAGAGCATTCCACTGCTCTTGGTTGTAGGCCCCCAAACAACACAACACAAAGTACAACACAAAGAGCTGACAAACAGTGACACTTAACTGCCTTGAAGCAGAAATGACTTGCACAGAAGAGTTTCACAACAAAACTGTTGTAAAGGTACCAGATCCCCTTCCTTCATACAAGGCAATAGGCAGCAGGTCACTTTCAAAGGTGTTCAGCAGAAGCCTAGAATGATCTGATTATTTATTGTAAATACTACAGCTCCTGTTTAAGCATTTATGCTTGGATGGAGTGTATTTCCATACAGTCTGGTCTAGATAAGGGATAGTTAAGCTAGATAAGTTTATTACACACATTAGGTAGTTCTTGTATTGTCATAAGAACAAATTCCAGCACACAGGCTGACTCTCAAACTGTGTGTGAAGCAAAGTGTTCAGCATCCACCTGGCAAAGATGTGTATGGATATGCCTGAAGGTCTGCTTCACAGGAGAATCAAGATGCTATGGAATAGTAATCTCCTTTTCTGTTTCCTTACAATGTAAGTTATGAAACAAGTAAGAAACCAACATTTGATATATATTTGACCTTAAATTTCATTGAATGTGTCCTAGACCTTTATAAGCCTGCTTCACTTTATGTAGCTGTTTTCAAGAGGCAAACATATCTGCATTAACAGACACAAAAATTCAAGTAAAATGATCTATTTAGAAAAATAGCTTTCAGGAAACTGCAAAGAAATAATGACAATTTAAAAACTGAAAATGTGCTTGTGTAGAGAGGAGGAGACAAGAGCAGAAGGCAAATGGAAACATGAACAGTACAAAACAATAGTATAAACCCACTTCAGATCCAAATGAAGGCTCCCAGCAGCAATCTGCAATCTCCCACAACACCAATAGTGATATGGTAAAAAAGTGTTGGAAATTGGAAAAAGAGCAAGCAGAAATCACAGTAGCAAGCAGACAAAGGACACACACTAAACATTTTTGTTAGGACCTGAAATTTAAGAGTAGATCCTCCTATATCACAATTCTGCCTAATGGAGACACACTCTTCAATTTCATTTGCCTCAGAACAGTCAATCTGGACCACAACCAGCAACTAAAACTACTCACTCTAACAAAGGGAGGGGATGGAAATGGCAAAAGTGTCTGCTCAAAATATCACTGGAAAGGGAGTGGCTGGAAAAAGATTTTAAAAACTTAATAAAACCTCTTAACAGTTTTTAATGTACTTTGAAAAATATAACAATAAGAAAAGCATGATACACAAAGCCACATACTAAAATATTGGGTACATAAGATGAAACGTAAAATGAAAAGTTTAAATTTCAATTCCAAATTCATAATTTGGAGAACAATATAACTTAGATCCAACACTTAATTGTGATAGGATCACAATTTTAACAAAGCAGAAGCAGGTCCATAAAGGTCTACTCCAATAATGAATGGACAGTCTCATTAATTTCATTGGGCTTCACATTGTCCCTTAAAAACCACAGTTATATAACAGTAAGGGTGTAGTTGCCCTAGTTTTACTAACTTAAAGAAATGTACCTGATATATATTGAAATCTGCAAGTCTAACCACAATAGGACTAGGCATCAGTTTGCCCTTTGGTTGTTGGGAAGATACAGAGGAAGCCCTAGGTGTTCCTTTCGGTATCTGTTCCTTGCCTGTAAGAAAGAATAGTGATGGAAACATTGAGAATAACAGTCTTTTTTTTCATAGTTTTAATATCTCATGGAAGTAAAGAATTAGTGATGTAAACAAAATACCTGTTTGTAGGTTCTGAGGAGATAGAGCAGGTGGTGATTTGGGAGGAGAATCTATGACCTGATCCTTCACAGCCTGCTTAAGCAATTCAACATTACTTTTGAATTCATTTAATAATTCTTTGGCCCATCCACTTCTGGTTTTAGTGGCATCACTGTAATGCATCCAATGATCACAGCTGTCTCCTGCAAATAAGATAAATGGGGAAAATATTAGCTCATTTGAAATTTTGCTTTTAAGAGGAAAACAAGTTTCTACTATTTCACAAGTATTCTTCGAACTATAAGCTCATTGCATGCTGTAATTATAGAACAACAGCAGTCATACCAGACGTTAAAACAGAAGTTATATATTCCATAAACCAAGTCTCAGCACTTCACGAAATCACTCAGAATATAGCATTGCCAGCTGCCTTATAACACCACTAACACTCAAAACATCATTGAGTATTTTCAGTTCAGAGAAATCTTACAACACATTAATGTCATATGTGAGAACATGCAAAAAAATGTTCAATTAAAAAAAAAGTGAGAGCAAGTAACAGAACGATGTTCTTATGCTCACTTTTTCCAAGCTTATCTTTCCTGCCAGAACTGTTTCCTAAGAAGTTCCTGGTCCCTTTCCAGAAATGTATTCTTTTTGTCTCGGTTCTCTAGCACCTTTATGGCACACAAACAACAAGGTAAGTTCAAGAAGTGCTGCAGCACACACAGCCTTAAAAATCAATCCCACTGGAAATTCTTTTGTTCCTGATTTCAATTCCAACATGTTTCTGTTGGTCAAGCACTCAAACCTCTGAAAGAAGTCGTAGTATCTACAGTAGAAGTCCTGTAAAGACATTCTACTAACCTGTTCAATAATAAGGGTGCAATAACAAATAACTTCTATCAGGTGGTACATCACTCTTTAAATACTACCATATGAAAATTTACTTTATTTGGGACTTAATGAGTTTTGGATACTTATACTGGGGATAAGCAAATATGTTTGCTATTAAAATAGGAAAATTATTTTGGGGAAAAAAAAGGTGATTTTAAGTCTAAATGCAAATATTGCAGCATTAAATAAACTTTTAGGGTGGCGACTATCACAAGAGATGACATTTTTCCCCACCCTTCTTCACAGTTATCTTTGTCAGCTATTATCATTTTTATAGCTAAGGAAGAAGATAAAGGAACAGGGAAAAAAAAGAGAAAGGGAACAAAAGGACAAAGATGCATTAGACTGAAGCCCATGACACGGATTCTCCAAAACAGGGCTAGCATGGGGTTACTCCAAGCACGTGCACACAGATTCGGAAGGACCTACATCACTTTGTTAGCAACACCATAGGGAAAGCTCTAACACCCCTTCTGGGAGTCCAGTTTGGGCAACTGCCTCTCTGAAGTACATGAACACTAACACATGCAGCATCATGTGGGAGCAGGGCAACCACACCCCTGTATGCAGTTGCACAGCTGTGATCTCATGAGGATCACAGAAATGTGGTGAGACAGCACACACAACTGAAAATGCAATGGGCTTTTGGGGAGCACAAGAGGGCAGGCAGGGCAAGACCAGTGGGAACAGATGGAGCTCAGTCTTGGGATGGATCACCAGTCAGCTGAGTGCTTACAGGTTGGGAGTAGAGGACAGAATAACATGAATGATGACGTTGTGGATTTCTGCTCCAGACCATTGTATTAGGAAGATGATCACACCCTGTTTAGTTGTCACATGCTTTGTAATGTATCCTCTTTTAAATTTTTTAGATTTCTACTAGAAATTATTCATGAGAAGTATTTCATTTGTAAGAAACACTTCTTTGGAAATCGCTAACATTTTTTTAATAACATTTCTTAACAAAATTCTACACAATTGAACCTCTACACACTGAGATTCTTGTTCAGCAAAATAATGTAAAAAAGCAAAACACTGATTGGAAATGGACATAAAATGATAGTTTTCTATATATGAAAAAAATCTAACAGATTGATTCTTGCTAATATCCAATTACTGAATTCTCAATATGAAATACTGCCTTCCTCTATCAACACAAAATTCTCTTCATGTCAGAAACATGTAAACACTGTTTTGTTGACCAAACAAAACAGTGAAAAGCATTTGGCCTAAAACAGCTCATTCACGGAAATTAAATTGGTCCCAGATTGTTGCTTTTGTTGTTTCTTTTTGCATGCAGAAGAAGTAAAAATGCATTTCAAATGGTTTGAGCACGATTATCCAAGATGTATACATGTACGCACAAATTTTTTTAGATTTCAAGGAAGATAGTTACAGTAACAGGTAATTGATAAAATGCTTGCTTTCATACCTGCTTTGTGAAATGGATAATAGTCCACTGTTAAATAGCTGAAGGAAAGCTGCATGGCCCCTCCTGTAACACGTCTGTTTGGGTCTGTAAAACAAAACAATGCTTGGCCCTGCAGACATTGCATTTAGCATGTTAGTTCTCATGTTGCTGTAATCCTTTAAACACCTAACACCTACTTTCTTCCCTTTACTGTCTCTCCTTACAACCTCATTATCTTCCCTCAAAATTTTCATTCAGGTAGTCTTCACTGGTTTCTAAAGATCAGCTTGCAGAATTCTGTACTCAGTCACTACTTACAAATTGCATGCTGTTTTCAATGCTACTAAAAAGACAATGCTTTGAAAACACATTACTACAGTTTTTCTGAAACAAAACTTTTTACACTGAATATATGATTATGATCAGTCTTTGAAGCCAACATTTACTTTCAAGAATACTATATAATAGAATTTTATTCAACAAATATTGCAGTGAAGGGGTCTTCTGAGAATCTTCTCTTCTCACTTTTTCCAATGTTGAATTTAAGCTCCATGGGCAAAAATAAAGGACCAATAAAAAGATCTCACTAGGAGTGATAAATTCCAACCGCAGTAGATACACTGCATGTAAGGAAATACATTTCCAGCCAATGAACCTCATGCTCTGCTGTTCTGAAAGTGTCTTCTCTAACCAAGAAAATGCATATTTGTTAAACCCTACGTTTTTCATATTCTTCTTCAACAGACCTTGTCTGTTTCCATAAATTTTTCAGTGACTGGTAATAAAGTAGACCTTGTATGTTTTCATAAAATTTTCAGTGACTAGATATACAGTAATATCTCACTCCCTATGATCACTTTTGAAAGGCATGAAAAAATGCCCTTAATTGTCTTCTTTTTTTTCTAATTCTAAAGGTGATTATATGCAATAGGCTTTTGTTAAAAAGAAGCAGTACAAGATTTACACAAAAAATTTTAAGGTCACAGGACACTTGTTCCATTCTTTCCATGTGCTGCAGACCATATCAAATTGTCTAAATTAGTAACACAAAGAGGACTGCTCTTTTATTATTTTGCATTTATAAGAGTATTAAAGAAACATTGTATAGTGACCCCTTCAAGCCACAAAAATGTTGCCACTGCATTTTTCATAACCCAGTTAACTAATAAAAGAAAAAAACCCAGCAGTAACAATCAGACTGACAGAATAAGTTCCTAGAAGGCAGAAAAAGCACAGAAGCTACTAGCACTTTTAGGTTTTGCACTTATTCTGAAATAATTACATTTATTAATGAAATGCTGTCCTAACAGAGCCACCTAAATAGCTCTACATGAGTCCACAGATACTGGAGACAATTCCATTTCTCTAAACTAAAGTCTCTTGACTTTATTGTATTATTATTTTTTCATTATTGTATTCCTCAAAATATCCCCCCTAAAGATGATTATGATTCATGGACATGCAACTTTAAAAAAAAATACCTTTTTCTTTAGAATGGATATCATCACATATATGTAGGTCCAAGTGGGAAATTACTAAGTGATAAGAAGTTTCCTTAACATCAAAATCATTAAACAATTTTACTATTGCATCGTTTTGATCAGGTGCTGCTGTTGTCTGGTGCGCTTTCACCTGCTGGGAGCTGGGTGCAGGGGCAGAGCTCTGAAAAAACATTTAGTCAATGTTTATTGTTTCTTTCAAGCATAAGTATCTGTCTCCTTACACAAAACAGGCATTTGAAACAAGGAAAAAAATCTGCAAGACATGCATTCCCCCTTGGATCATTACTGAGATTTAAGTTTAGTGTTTTAGAATAAAGCTAAGATGAGCTATGGATGTGTGCATGGTACTGCAATGCCAGGGCACCCCCCATTCTCCCCACTCCTCACACTTCCTTACAGCCCTTTCATTCACAGCACTGGTATTTTTCTAACTTTTGTTGCAAGCTGTTCAGGGAACTAAACCAACAGTGTGCTTCTTTCTGCTAAGTTAGCTCCTCAAGCTACATCACAACAGGGTCAAACATAAGTCGGTGCCAGTGTCAGAGAACAGGTGAGATGCAAGTACAGGGTACTGAAGAATCAGAACCTCCCTGCTCAAGAGCAGGTAACCATTAGATTGCTGCTGCTAAACCTTCACATCACAGCATAAGGCATCAGGGCCAGCAAAAGAACTGAACTTGCTGTTACAGTACACTGGCTTTACTCTAAGAGATTCTCTACAACTGACTGTACTCAGTAATCAATGATGTTTTATTTTATAGCACTTATCTTCTATAAGTGTACTTGTCCTGCTTCTTCACAGATGAGAAGAGGTGCCTCCCCTCAACACTCACAAAGCCCAGTTGGTCTAGCCTGCTCTATGTGCTGAAGAACACCAAGATTTACATGCAGCATCAACAGCACAGATATGCCAGCAGAAATATATTTAAAGTAGAATTGGTTTTCACTATATATTCCCAACAAGAGCTGCATGAAAGTAAGCTCTTAATAAAACCTAATTTTTCAGTACCATGAGAAAAAACTGGACGAGCACTTTAAATTATTATAGTAAGCATATCTACCCACACATTAAGGTTACTTTAATGTGTCTTAATTATTTAAATTCATAACAATAAAATATTTGGAGAACAAAATTACTAAACAGTCAATAAAGAGTTAAGTAAATACAGAAGTCTAAACACTCTGTACATGGATAAAAAAATATAACTACTTTTATTTTCTGCAGTTAGCATCAATACACAAAATCTTGCAAAATAAAGACCATTTTAAACTATGATTAATTCCCAGTATAATTTAAGATATACAGCTGGATGAAAATGAGTAACTGAACATTCTCTAAAATAAATTAACACAACTAACCACACTGTGTCATGTTGTAAAACACCTGATAATGATACAGTAAGACAATCAATTCTCATACCTGGGCTGTTTCAGAAGCCAAGCTTTTCCTCTGTTCTGCTGATTTCTCTATGGCTTCACTAAGAGATTTGGCATACTGCACCATGGCTTTCAATTGGGAATCAGTCAAAACCCATAGCAAATCATCCAGAATCAGAACCAGTTTGGATGCCACAACATTACAGTCTTTTAACTGTAAAAATATAAAAATTTAAAATTTAAAATAAAATAAAAATTTAAACAAGTTGAACTAAGTACTTATATTTCCTATCTTAAATACGTGGGGTTAAAGAAAAACTTCATGCAAAAAGCAATAACAAACATTTTTTATTTTAAATTTTATTCCTCTAATTAACTAAGAAGTACCTAAGACACAGTATATTTATGCTTCACTCTATGTATTTGGCATGCATCTGATATTAAACTGCTGCATTTCTCTAAATGTAAGTAGTATAAATATTACCAGAATCTAAAGAGATAAAAGAACAAGCATCATCATAAACAAAGCTCTGCAGATCAAACCATTTTATTAATGGGACCTATATAAGGTCTTCATTTTCAAAACCTGCCTGCAGTATTTCTTTCAAACTCTACAGTCTTACCAGTTACATGTTACAAATTTAGTTCAGAGAATTCTACATTCAATATGGCCTAAATTTAAAATCTTTACTATGTACATGTATGCATTAAGAGCATGAGTTACAAATTAAAAAAAAAAATAAGACTTCAAACTTTTCAAGTTTACCCTTCTTTTAAGCGTGACCCTAATTTTTGATTGGTTAGTAATCAGTCGAACTGGAGCACTCATTATTTCATGCTTAGAACTCTGGATTGCATCAGCTTCTATTCTGATCATCTGCCAGTTGATCTCTTTAAAAGTCAAAACCTTTAAAGACAGAAAAAAAGAGAAAAACACCTTGATGCAATATGGCAGTTACTTGCATCTAACCCTGTGCATGTGTATGTATACATCTGTACATATGTACACAAAAACTCACATGAGCCATATAGACAGAACAAATACAGTTCACTTGTTATTCCACCTAAAGGTGTCAGGAAGCCTTCACCCTGCTTGTCACAGAAACATTAAGCTACTTCCAAGCAGGCTGAGGTAACAATCAGCATTTAAAATAATCAGAAGAAAATAAAGGTCACAACTATTGCATACTAGGCTGCTTTTGGGAGAGGAAAAAAATGATTGTTTAATTTAGTTTCAAAATGTTAAATAAGAAAAGAGCAGGGAGGGAAGCAAAGCTACAGGATAGGATAGGTTTTTTTTGGAGTGTTGTATTTCAATTAAAAGAGAAAGTTAAACATTGAGCACACTGCATGCCACACAGACCCCACAAGCTCTGCATCCACTACATGGATTTCTAGAAGACACAGCAAGCAAATGTTAGAATAATGATGACACAAGAGCATCAAGTACAGCTGGACACTGAAAATCAAATATGGAAAATTGTGCAAGTGTCCAGCAGGAACATCATGGAGAACATCAAATGAACAGGACATCAACAGGGAAAAACAGTAATTCTAGTTTACCTAAAACTCCTTTCTACATGATTTGGATGATGGGATCAAGTTCCCTCAGTAAGTTCACAGACAACACTAAGCTGGGAGAGTGTTGATCTACTGGAGGGCAGGAAGGCACTGAAGAGGGACCTAGACAATTTGGATTGATGGGCCAAGGGCAATTTTATGATGTTCCACAAGGCCAGGTGACAGATCCTGCACTTGAGTCACAACAACCACAGGCAACACGACAGGCTGCAGGCAGAGTGACTGTTCAGTTCTGGGCCCCTCACTTCAGCACAGACACAGAGGTGGCTGGAGTGTGTCCAGAGAAGCTGAAGGGTCTGGAGCACAAGTCTTATGAGGAGCATCTGAGGGAGATAGGCATGTTTAGCCTGGAGAAAAGGAGGCTCAGAAGTGACCTTACTGCTCTCTACAACTGCCTGAGGGGAGATTGCACAAAGGTGGGGGTTGGTCTCTTCTCCCAGGCAGGAGACAAGACTAGCAACAGGACAAGAGGAAATGGCCTCAAGCTGCACCAGGGCAGGTTAAGGTAGGGACATGAGGAAGAATTTATTCACTAGAAGGGTGGTAAAGCATTGGAATGGGCTGCCTAGGGAAGCATTAAGAGTCACCATCCCTGGAGAGTTTCAAGAAATGACTGGACATGGCACTAAGTGCTATGGTTTAGTGGGCATGGTGACGTCTGGTCAAAAGTTGGACTCAATGATCTTGCAAGTCTTTTCCAACCTTAATGATTCCATGATTCTATGATTACTCTCTGAAGAAACAAGGATCAGCCATGAGTAAAGAGCACAACAAAGGAATTTGTTTGGTATCTGACTTATTCTTCACGTGTCATTCTCCTCTTGACAATTTGAAAACCTTGCAGCCTATGTCCTGAGAGCATACACAGATACTTAAGTAAAACATACCCAGTGTGTCTGGAAAGGAGGTACACTCCATCAAGTGAGCAAGATGAAAAGTGCAGTGCAAAGCATCCTGAAACACTTTTTGCAGAAAAGCAGAGTACATATCCTCCTCTTACAGGAGATGCAGTGTGATCAAAAGCTTCTAAAAGTATTCTAGGGAGATTCCTTATTACATTAAGAATGTAGCTACAGTGCAAAGTTTAATGATTATGCCCTAAATATATGGTTCAGCACATGTTATATTCAAAGTACAGCACTGGTTTTGGTTTTTCACCTTTTCATGCAATTTGCTGCTAACAAATCATTCACTGTAATATCTAGAAATTTGTTTCTGGTATTAATTCCACTAAAAGGGACACTCTCCCAAGGAAAGCTCTGTTGTGTACAGGTCAACTGTTCAGAATCAAATTCTTCCTAAAATCAAAAAATCTGCCAATAGAAAATTCCATCTAGTCAAACTATAATTCTTCGCATTCAGACTTCACTAACATGGAAGCATAAGCATACAGATAACCTGCAGGAAAGGAAAACTGTCAGAAAAATAGTTTTCAACTTCTTACTCCTGTGGTATTTTTAACTGATATTCTCTTGGGGTTTCCTTCCCTACATAAAAATCAACTACCAGATCCCTTAACTCTGGAGTAAGCTGGCCAGATGTATGATGCTAAAACAAGTCTCCTTGAATACAATATTTGGAATCAACCTTGCACTCAGTATACATTTAGCTTTGGTTAGATGGGAGAAGGCAAATGAATGGTGTACATCAAACTAGCACTTCCATGTGCTATTCTCCAGGACAGTAGAAACATATACACTTTACTGCTATTACTTTGTTATATATATATATATATGATTTAGGTATTCCAAGAAAATAATTGCAGAAGAGCTCAACTAAATTTCATTTAAAACTGCTTTAGAAAAAGAAAATCCTTATCAGACAAACCCTCACAAGCAAATAAATAACCGTTAAAACATTTAAAATATAATTCCTGTTGTTGTTGTTGTTACTATTACTAGTACTACTAATAATAATAACAACAACAATAACAAAACCAGCACAACTTCTTATCCTTCCATATTTAATATACTGTTCTTTGTTCTTTCAGTACTCTTTAAGTCTGGCTTAGTTTGCATTTTAGAAGTCATTCACTTGGAGAACGTAAGAGGGAAACCATACACTCACTTGCCCCAGTCTTCATTCTTGCCTAAAGGACAACTGAAATTACTGAGCACAGAATGTCTCCATTCCCAGTAATAGCATGTTCTCTACCCTGTAAAAGGTTGCAATTCAACTTCCTCCTTTACCACAAAAACAAGGGAAAAAAGTTAGTAAAAGGTATTATTTACCTCTCCACGTTGAGCTTCTTGTATTCTGGTAAATCTAAGGTCAGCATGTTCCCAGTTTGCATTTACACTATATATTCTCAGCTGGGAAAGTTCAAATGAAGCATTAAAGGCTTTTGCACCAATCCTTATTATAATGGAGTTCACAGAAACTGAAATGCCTTCTACCACTTTTTCAGCAAAGCCATATTCACTAAAAAGTGAAATGCCAACATATTAAACATGAACCAAGTGAAAGAGCACAAAATTAAACAAATTAAATTATTAAACAGATGTTAAAATAAATGAAGTTACTAACATATTCTACAGTTAGCAACTTTTGTTTAATATACTTGATGTAGTTTACAATAATTTTCACTCTGTGATCTTCATCTCTACATAATTAACATATATTTGACCATCAATATACATAAAGTATAACAGTTAATACACTCCTTTGATGTTAAATTACATGGATGTATGTATTATATGTTATTATACATACATAAAAAAATCAGTCTACATCATTATGCAGAAAGCTTACTCTTTTTTATGCATACATAAGGAGTAATGTATATCAAATTAATTACTTGGCAATTCCAGTCTGGTTAGTATTTATGTCTATAAGCCAAATTATTTTGTCCATTAAAAATTATAACTTTCAGATATTCAAAATAGTATCAAGTATTAGCATTATTTTGTTCTATAAAGAAAGGCATCCTAAATGGTGGTTACAGTTCTACAGCAAATTAACATGCATTCCAGTATTAAAAAAGATTAAGCTGCTGTAAAGTATTTTTAAATAAAAATCTTATACTGAATGTTTTAGATTAGTGTATGGAAAACTGAATATTTAATATTATTTTAACATCTAAAAATTTCCATCCTGTTGTTTTCTTGGGTTTTTTTCTGCTTGTTTAAAGAAAAAAACTTGTGTGGTTTGTCATTTCTTTTCCTTTTTCAACTTTCATTCTACACAAAATCTCTATGGCCGTAGTTTTCAAGCTGTACCTTAGGAGACACAGAGGCCCATGGACCACTTCTACACATTGCAGAGAAGTTACTACAAGAAAGAATATTGTATCATCAAATTTATTTCTCTGTATATAGGTCCCTGTGACCACGGAAAAATGTTTTGAGTCCATGTAAAGGAAATTATTGGGGTGTAGAGAGACAAAAATCACTGAAGTAATGTTGTGCTGTCCCACCAAATTGCTTAAGTTTTGGGCTACACAGTGTGCATGAAATGTCTCAGTAAGAATCAGCTGATACAATTAAGGAAACAGAACTTTAAAACACTGCACTAACAAACAACCCTTAAAACTCTTTTGACAAAACAAATAAAAAAGAAAAATTTTTAATATGCACACGAACATCATATGTATTTTCCAAAACAGATGAAGATATCATTCATTTTTAAAAAACTTAATATCAATTAAACTCAGTAAATACCTGACATAGCAGTTGCACCCCTATGAAATGTACCTTGCAAGCTCTATATCTAGTTCACATCTTCTTTCCAGGCTCAGCTCTGGATAACTCCATTATCACTACACTACTTCACACACAAGCAATAAAATAAAATTTTGGAGGAGATGGGAATGGCAGGCTGCAATCCTATATACTTCTGAAAATTTGCAGTCCATCTGTTTTACAAAATGTCAAACCTTTTTTGACCAATTACATGTAAGAATCATCACTGACCTCTGCCCAGATGCAGTTGCTATAGGAGAGGGTCCATTGGGGGCACGTGGCTCTTCACATGTGCTCATTTCCATTACAACTTTATCCAAGGACTTGAAAAACAAAACAAAACAAAAAAAATTGAGACTTTAGAGGTAACAAAGTAAATAGATGACATATGAAGAACCAAAATCCAAATAAAAAAGTTCACTTGAGAACTTTTTCTGTAATATACATAAAACATTCCCTACCGTGTCAATTTTTCCACAAACTTTTGTAATGCAGTAGAATTATCTTTTTCAAACTTTTTTCTGGTGTTTTTAATTTTGTGAGTTCTAACACACACTCCCAGTCAAATACTGTGATTAGATTACAGTATAGATACATTAGATTCTAGATACATTAGATTCTTGATCCCTGAATATTATTTATACAGCACATAAATTTTCAATAATTGAATTTCAAAATGGACATGCTTTAATGTGTAGTTATCTGAATTTTTTTTCTATATGACTGTTCTTTCAATGAAATCCTTAATACTTAATGCAAGTTGATTCAAAGCACAGCAGTTAAGATTTTTTCCCTGTCTAATTTCCCTTTCTACCACCCCTTCTGAATTCCCCCATTTATGCTCTTAGGTCAGACAAACACCAAAAACCCCTTTGTCCTCAATCTTAGATTTTTTGTAATTCAACCTGCCTTAGCTACCAGATTATTGTCATATTTTGTTAATCATGCTTGTTGTCATAATCTGCTTCTCAACATTTTTCTGTGCTACTCTTATCCATGAAAACCTGATTACAACCAAAAAACTCATGAACTGTCGAGTCTGGATTTATTCATACTTCACTATATTTTGATGCTTAAAGGGAAGCAATAGCTGTTAACAGTAAATTTGGACGTTTTAAAATTATTTTTTTAGCTGTCTCAATGATTATCTTGCCTTGAAAACAACAGAGAAAAAAAACCAAGAAAAAACCCAATCCCTTAGTTTGAGAATGGTGGGGGGAAGCCAAGATTTCTCCTAGTTATCCTAACAGTTTTGGATGTTTAACCACTCTTTTAAAAATTCCTTTTACTACATGACTAGTGCACAGAACAGTGGGACACAAATTTAAGGAGACTGCACAATATAAGAAAGAGGTAACGAAGAATGCCTAGATGCAGATCTATGTCTTCTCTCACTGGCAACTTCTGTACTTGGATAGAGTATGCAGTAGTAGCTGCAGATTATCCTTGGGGCCCAAAATCACTCCTCAAAACTATCTTGTTTATCATATAAAACCAGAACTGGGTCATGAACAAACAGCATGTACCACTATGTCAACAGACTGATTCTCACAAAGGGCAACTCAGCTCAGTGAAAGTTCCTTTGGCTAGACAAGTGGGTTCTAGTTATCCAGTAAGCTGTGCTAACAGAGGATGCTATTCCAGCTTAATTCAACTCTCAGTAGCAAAAATATCCCCTCTCCCCGTCCCTGCCAAAATACCAGAAGTTCAGTGATGTAATGAAGGGCTGAGGTTTGGCACTTGGGCCACTGAATTCACTTTCCTTTAGAAATCAAAAAGGCTGTTGTACAATCTACCATTGAATAGTGAACTTCTGTTACATATTTAATGCACTTGTTTAAGGACACTTTTATGTAAAAAAGGTTACCTTGAAAGTTATCTTAGCCTCAAAGAGCGCTAATGTAAGTTCAACAGGAGCAAAGCAAACAGCACCTTGCTACCACAGGTCAAAGTGTGTCATGTTTAAGAATAGCACAGCTTAAACCCATTTCCTAATTTGGCAGTTGCATCTCACAGCCAAGATGTTGAATCGTCCTACCTCGGCATTACCAGACTTTAAGTTCTGGGTGTCAGGAAGAAGCAGTACAGACATAAGTACATTCCAACTGGGTCACTAGCAAATGCATCAATTATTTAAAACAACATGTCTTTCCCAAGTCTGATTCAGAATGAAGGAATTACAAGCACATTCACTGCAAGACTGGGAAACATTACAGCTAAAGGAATATTGTCTTAAGCAAATGCAATTGAGAAAGTTTATTCATCATCGAATACATTACTTCTGGTGCTACCACAATTGTTAGCATATATAAAATTAAAGACCAAAGGAAAACAAATGTGAGAATTAATAGGACTTCTAATTGTTGTTGAGTCCTATTTCCACATTTTACCTCCTGTTTATATCCAGGCTGAATCCTAGGTGGTTACAAAAACCCTATAAATGCTATGTGTTTCAAACCTGCTATAGCTGAGATCACTATGTAAAGTACAGATGTAGAATTGAAAAGTCACAGAAAAGACAGCTCCAAAAGAAAGGCAGGAACTTGAAAAGGGGTTACTTGGACAAATAACTACCCTTCAGGTAAACCCAAATTAACATGCAATAACTAAAAACGAGACAGAAGTGAGCTAATGGTCAAACATTACAGTGATTACACTGAAGTCACAGATTAAGAAAACAAACCTACCAAGGAAAACATTAAGGCATTTTGCCTTGATCTGCTGCTACCCAGAGGACACTTAGTAAAGGCCTGTTAACATTTCAGTTATTTCTAGAATCACATCAAGAGAACTATATAAATATTTGATATAGATTCTGCTACACACAGTACATTTCAGAGTTTATTTCAGAACTCACCAAAGAGATGGGATGTGTTTTCAATTTTGTCCATGGTATCTGCAAGAGAAAACACTACTCTAAAGCAAATTAAATATTAAAAATGCAGTAAAATAAATCACACAGAATGCGTTTTAGGCATACAAATTATATTTCTACCTTCTGAACTCAGCATAATATTACTTTCAAAATATTAAGTTCATCTGAACATACTATATGCATACACCAGGTGTTAAAAACTTTGAACTTCAAAATCTATTTATCACTGAGCAGCAAAACAGAGGAATGAAGTAGAATCTGTCTCTTTAACAATGAGTTGTCAAGCATCAGAAAAAGCATCACTGCCTTACACATTATTTCCTTTAAAAGGAAAGAAAAGATACATTTCCTTTGTTGACCTACAGCTAATTGGATGCCTGCAACAAAACATCAAGTTCACCGCATTTAGAAAAATCAGGCCAATCTCCCATAGTAGGAAAAGAAAGCAAAGAAAGAACACAAAAAAACCATAAATAACCCCCACCAAAAGACTAAGGAGGTGTTAATATTTGACCAAACTGTAACTTCAGTCAAGAACAAGCCGTACTTCATTTCTTAATCCCACATTTGTAAAATGTGGTACAGATGATATACATTGTTTCAATTATTAGCAGCCACAATGACCAAAAAAGCAATATCTACTAGATTTAATGTGTTTCCCACATTTCCCACAGAGATCAGAATCCCTCCAAAAGGTATTTTTGGAAATAGGAACAGAACAAGAGGGAAAGCAATAAACGAAGAGGAGTGAAGAGAGAGCACACAAAGAAGAGAATAATAAATAATTATGACAGACTAAGTACCACAGACAAATACAAACTTTTACTTCTCCCTCATTTTCAAAACATGCAAGAACGAATTCTATTCAGGAAGAAAAAAAAATTAAAATCAATCACTCTTATTTTCATTATTTTCAGACATATTTTATGTCATCACATGAGAAACAAAAATAAGGAAGAAATTATTGCTGATAAAATATTTGTTGTTCTTTAAAATTTTATCAAGCACTTATCACAATTTCCTACTAATACAAAGTTGCTTGAAAGTTCACAAAGAAAAAACGAAAAGAAAAAAGATTTTTGGTTAATTGGTTAATTAGCACAATAAAACACTCACCCTAATGGATGCTTTATTACAAAACACCTTGTTTATAGCCAGCCATGTTGGAAGATCCAGCATGTTCTGGAGTACCTCTTGATCCAACTCTAAATTGGTCAGCTGACCTTCTCCCTTTAATGTGCTCAGGTTGATCTTGTCAGGTGACAGATTTTTGGTGAACCTAAAAACAAACACACTTTAAGTAAATACATATAAAGCAATCAAAGTTACCCTGCATACCAGTGACACTTTAAGTTAAAGCAATGGTCTGGGAGTGAAGAAATCTTTGATAAATTTCACCCAGGAAAGAAATGGTATCATGGAATTGATTTGTCCCTCTAATTTTTTTCATCTCATTAGCTCAATTTATAAATTCATAAACAAAAATACATAGTGAGATATCTTCTAATTTTTGTGTCACCCAGAATAACAAATAATCCTTGACTTAAACTATTGAACTATTTATTAGAATTTAATCTATTTCACTCTTTAATTTTTTGAAAGGAGAAAAAATCCCAAACCCCTAAAATTACTGTTGTAAGTAGTACTTTATATATATATATAGTTAAAATTTTGCAATAAAAAACTTTTATTTACAATATTGATTAAATTCAGCCATAGAATTTAATGACAAATTAGAAATACACATACATACACATAGCAGCATGAGGTTTATAAAATATTGGATGAAAACCTGAAAGCCCAAAATTGTATCTATGTGGTGAATGTGTCACTGTTTAAAAGTGTACATATAAATTACTTTATATTTCAAATGCACTAGGATTTGCTGATACAATGAAACAATCTGTGTGACTGTGTCAAATCGTTCACATCCCTGTGAGACAATATGACAGAGCCCATGGGTTCTCTACCTTCAAACCAACAGCTGTAGCATTGTATCTACCATAAGCTAAGAACAGGCTATACTTTGCCACACTTTCAATCTGCCTTGAAAAATTGTTTCTGCTCATGAATTGAGTCTAGTTTTACAAGATCAGGTAGTAGAAAATACTGCTGTTGGCAGTATGCTTTGTGACTATTTCCACCAAAATCTCCTGGTGCTGCTATTCTCCAGGCAGAGAGCAAAGGTGTTTGTCCTCAATGATGGAAAATCACCCTGAAGCAATGCCCCAGGAGGTGCAATTCCAGCATTTCTTTTCCATTCCAGAGACCAACTTCTAACTGAACTACAAGGTCCTCATTAGGTCTGATACTGGAGGAGATGGCGGAAGAACATGAAGAAGGTCAGCAAATTTTTTTTTTCCCCTCTTAACAGTTTCCAAATACAGCTTGAAACAGAGAAGGTATTTTTTGAGTTCAACTCCCCAGCTCCATTCCTGGGAAGTTAGCTTTGAAAATGCATTTACCTAGCCTGACAAAATGCAAGTAGTACATATTTGCAAATAGTACTAGACGTGTTTCCTATGCCAGAAGTGCTGCAGTTGTTACTGTATTGCTTACAGTCATAAATTATCCACAAGCAATGAGATTTAATCTGTGAATTATATAGTTTCATAATTTCAGTACTAAAAATATATTGAGATAAGGCTATTGATAAATGTATTTTCCTTGGCAATTAATGTACTTCTAAATGGTCTGTTTAGAAAACATTATGAGAATAATGTTAGAAACGTTATGAGGGGAATAAAGGACTTAAATTATTTTGTTTTCTGGTTACCCTTTTTCCTTGCTTTCAACAAGAAAGAATAATGAGAAGAGCTAAATAGCCTTCCTCATTAAAACAACCTATCAGTAACAGCAAAATATAAAACTTCCTATCTCAGAAACCATTGCAAAGTCTCATCTGACTCAGGTAGTACAAAATTCCTAGAAGGTAAAAAGCAGCCATTGACTCATCTGGTATTATCTCTCTTTACTTTCTACGTAAGGGTCAACATAAGAATTACAAACTGGTGTCATTTTAAAGTCACATTTACACAGCAAATGCAAAACCATTCTGCCATTACACACACACATACGGTACACAGAAGTCTCCTGAGACTCATGCTCTGTGGAAGAATTCCCCCTCAGAGTTCCCTGTCACTCAGCCACACCAGAAATGCCTCTCAGCTTGGAGACATATCTAAGCATTATCCTGGGTCACAGCCGCAGACACATCACAGTGAAACACACAGGACCTACAGAAAGAGGTTTTCAACTTTCAGAGCAAGAAAGATACCAAAATACCAATCAAGGATAATGGCAACAGCAAAGCCATTTTTGAGTTACTTTCAATATCTTTCAAACAAATAAAATAGAAGCCAGTTTCTCTCAACAGGTAACAGAAGGACAGGAAAAAATTCAAGAAGGACCATCACTTTTTCTATATGCAGTTTTTTTTAATTCTTTATTCAGAAGAGACAGACATAAGAGGATCTCTGCCGATTAAGACTGTACCTTTCATGTCAAAAGTCATGGAAGGAAACTCTCAACAGGTGAGCTGTGAGAAGATATTCTTAGCATAAGTGTTTTCAGAGATTGAGTTCCAATTTTACAAACTACACTTCCTTTTTCAAAACATATCTGAGGTTTGAATTACAATGTGATAGTATGGATTTCAATACAGCTTTAATACTGAATTTCATAAGTAGAACAATGCTGTAAAATATTTACAGTTTAAATGCAAGAATCCAGAAATATGAATTTGTCAATATCACAAGCTGTCTGACATAGCTCCTTTGGGTACATCTACACACACATGCACTAAATACTCCTATGCAGTTACAGATAGATGATTCAACTTCAATTTACAAAGCACAGACTAAGAGTTTTGTGAAAAGCATAAGAGACTGAACAGTAACAGTGCAGTATTAAGAATCAAAGAGGAGTAAGTTACAATCAATGTATTTTGTCAGATCTACAACAGTTCTTTCAGTTCTCTCCCTCTAAAATAACTCAAAACCTACATTAAAAAAAAGATGCATTTATTTCCTTGCCTAAAATATTTATTCTCTAAAGGTTTGTTTGTTACACCACAGGCTTGGACTTCCACCATGCTAGCAGAGAAAATGGCCAAGAAGTTGAAAACAGAAACAAAAAAAATCCCAAAAACAGGTAGAGAAGATGAGAAAACACTTTTCTGAAGCCACAAGCTTATGGTTTGTATATGGAAGGCCACAAACCACATAAAGCTTAGAGCAGTGCTCCCCAAAGGTTTGGAGCAAATACCAGGTGCCTTGTCAAGTTTGACAACAGAAACTCCAACCTCTAGATTTAGTAGAGAAATAAGAGAAGTATGGATCACATTTGGACACAGATTCCCAGCTGTTTTGCATATCTCCTGAATATACAACTGCTTTCCCCAGCTCTGCCATGTGCCTTCCCTGCTTTTAAAATAAAATTTCCTCATCAATATGACTCTAAATGTATGCTTTAATCATGACAAATTATTAAATCACAGTATGTGCCATAAGTTTTGCTTACCTCCTTGTTATGAACTCAAACTGCTTAAACAACAGGTTTTGAAAAATGGAAGCATGACCTACCAAGCACTGGCAACTGGATCAATAATAGAACAGCAGAAATAGAACACGAAGATAACTGTTTTTTTCTTTTTCTGTTTCACCTGGCTGAACCATGTTATTTGATTACTAAGGAATATTATACCATTTCTGAAACAAGAAAAATGGTCTTTTTCAATTGAGTTTCTCAGGAAGATGTTTTCTTCCCATGACTTGACTCCAAGTAAGAGAATGGAGATCTACTACCATTCAGCTCACTATACCACTTCAAACTTTAAGACTTCAAATATAGAACTAACTCTCTGTCAAAGTTCCCACAGGAAAAAAAGTATTGGGATCAACAGTGTATAGTGTTACAATTGAGTTCCTCTCATCCAGCATAACACCACAAACCCCAGCTGATTTTAAGTAACTGGCTTGATCAAGTACACCCCTCACTATCTGTGACACCCAACTGGCACCCTGTTACACCATCCAACATCAGTTTGTACACAAGATAGGTATCACCTCTTTACCCATCGGTATTGGGGCCACTCCACACAGATTCCTACATATTTTATCTAATCTCACCTCGAACATTTGCAAAATTGTCAGATATGTATTTGGTGTCTGAGTGCAAGATGGAGAACCACCCCATGGCCTGTTGGATGTCCAGCATGGAGAGGGTCTACATCACCTGCTGCAAAGCACTTTGTGAAGGTGCTCATCACCCAACTCTCTGGAGAAGGACAGGGCATTTCCTTGTTTACATACCCAGCCTGGACATACTGCTCTCGGGCTGGCCAAGAGTTACAGCACACTGGACAAATCCAAAATAGTACCTACAACCCTACAGCTTCAGGTGGGACTTTTCATGCTACTATATAGGATCTCAAGCACCTAACAGTTACCATGCTTTTTGACCTATCACAGTCTAAGGACTAATCTTCCTTTCCAGGGAAATCACTAATTAAGACCTTGGCTCAACGAGCAACCCGTAGTTGTGTAACACATCTGGTACAGTGTCACACCACCTCCTGATCCATCCCACTGTATGAGCCCTGAATAATACATCTGCTTTGCTGACACTTTCCAAATAATTGCTTCCATTTCATCACAACACAGGACTTCAGCACAGACTCCCACTCCAGGTGACTTCCAAAAGACATCTTAGTACACTCCTACTTACTTCAAGACCTGTTCCACACTTTCTCAAATACTGACATCCCCACCAAGTACATAATGCTTCCCCTACTTAATTCTGTAATAACACATATAGGAAATTATTTTCTTTCCATTTAGAAAAGCTGTATTGCTTGCTTTTTGGGTACAGGCAGAACTGAGACAGCTGCTGTCATCCATAGTTATTATCTAATTATGTGTCATGAAGCAGATCTGCGCAGACACAGCCAAGCACTGTGCATAAATGAGGCGCTTGCACTGCACAAATTATAATCATGTTGCAAGTAAAACATTGCTCAAGGAATTTACCTTTCATTTATGATAAACCCTCACACAGACCAATACTAAGGTTTTCTATTCCATGAGTCTTTTCATATCAAGCAGAGAAATGGCCAATATGATCAAACCCAAAGAACTTTATTCAAACGTGACTATACATGTCATGCCTTAATGATACATTGAGTACAAGATAATATAAAATCTTGAATATATCAAACAATATGTGGCAATGCATATACAACTTCCCCATTGAGGGCAGCAAAAAACCACCTTAATTTGCTTATACTTGATAGCTATTAAATATCATTTAAAATACAACATTCTGTACCTAATGCAAAAAAAAAAAAAAAAAGCCATTTGATGAAAAATAACTTCAGAAATTTAAAATCATGAAATAATGATACAGTGTAAAAGCATAACAATACCTGCTTTTAGGAAATGGCATCATTTATTTATATGACATTAGCAGGCATCTTTTTTAATGCTAACTGTTCAGATCTCACAACAAAATAAGATCTTTTGATATTAACCATGAGAACTCTTTTGATTAAAAAAAAAAAGAAAAACAGTCACTTTCTTCTGTAAACTAGTTAAAGAGCTGACTAATCCTTCAAATATGTCAATACAGAGCTAATACATAATAAGTAATGAAAAGGAATTAAGCAGATGCAAATAATAAACAGTAAATGTCATACAGCCTAAAGATATTGGGAAATACCCAGATTACATTTAGAAAATACACATCAAGGTATGTTTATAATGGGATTGCTGATTTAGTTCACAACCCCAAATTTAGTTTAGGACTTACAAAAATCCCAAAGAATCCAAAACACATAGCTGCATACAAACAATTATTTTTTGCGTAATTTTAAATTACAAAAAGAAATAGGAGTGGAAACCCAAGTAACATTTTATAGAGCTCACTTCACTCCTAAATTTATGTAAGTACATACCACCTCTTACATTTACTCTACTAAGGTGGGAGAGGGGAAGTTACCTGAGGGCAAGGTATTCAGACATAAGGCCCCTATTCCTGGTGAAAGCAAGTGGTCAGTTGCCACGGCTTCTGAGAAGCTTCTGGTACTCATTTTGGTAGTAAGGATATGCACAGCAAACCAATCTCCACCAGAGCCAGCTGGGATCGCTGCAGGGAACGGGACACAGGGGACACACAAGGGATCAAGTTCAAAGGGAAAAAGGAGTGATACAATAATGTAAGAGAGTTTTAGCTGAAGATAACTGCAGTTACAACAGTTTGTTACACATCATGACAGTACAGAATTCAAAAGGAAACAGACCTGTGTAAAACACTGGATTCCTGTGAGTGTATCCCTTGCTGTCTGATACTACAGTACTGGAGCCCTGTTTAAATAAGCAGCTTATGAAGAAAATTTTAATCATGCAGAAAAGATCTATATAATATAGCCAAGTCATTTCAGAGATACTGAGTAAGTACATTTGGAAGATGAGGAAGAAGACAGCCCAAAGACGCAGCTTAAGAGGGTTTTATTTTGGTTTTAAATCAGAGATGACTTTTCAGTTTTGTTTTGCCTAGCCTGAGATTTCTCACATTATTTGTTCCTATTTACAGTGTCTCAACCTCAGCTATTCGAAATTCACACTAAAGAAACTTGACTCTAGAGATGTAAGTGAATGGGACATCTGGATTTGTTTTTGTGTTTGGGGTGGTGCTACAAAGACCTGCACACGTCTGACAGTCTGATTTTGCAGGCTATGAAATTTTAGTACAATAAGCTCCTCAAAAATAAGTTCTCTGCTAACTGTCTTCATTTCAAAGAGATACCTCAGTTTAAATATAATTAATTCCTACACTTTCACCCTTTTGGGTGCAACAAAATCCAAACTTTGGACAATGACCTTAGTAGGCAGTTTGTTGGGCTATCAGATACCTAGTTACAAATTATTCTTCTTCTTAAGTATCTAGACCCCCAGTAATGGAAGAAACTACAACATGAAAATTGTTTCAGAAGAAGGCAACCACTTTCAGATTCCTGGGTAGCTGAATACAAATGTTGCTTCCTTGGGAGTCAGGAGCAAGAGTCTCTGAGGGAAAAACCCCAAAACTCTGGTGTTCTCAAGCTAAATGGTAAAGATGCATGGCAGAGCTGCCACAAAATCTGTGCTGGGGACACTCTTCTTCCAGAAATGCTCATACATCCATCCAGGGGAGGCTGGAAGAACTAAAAAGCACAACCTAGCTAGAACTCTTCCCTCTCCTGTGTTTCCTTATCAAAAAAGAAGACAATGAAGAGATCTGAACCGTGGTTAGCATCAGCTCCACAAAGGAGCTACAGGAGTTGCTGGATTGAGAAAACTGAGTTGTTGTGCAAATGGCCAAACGCAAGATACTCTTAATATAATTGAGTAATTACTTGTTAGCAATTATTTTCATGATTCATAAAAAACCTGTGAAATAAATCCCTTTGCGTAAGCGTTTATAATTCCATTAATGTCTCATCAGAAATGATCTGATCTCCTTCGTCCAATCTTCTGGTAGAAAAAAAAAAGAAAAAATAAAACAAGACACTTTAAAAAGCACCTCTCATTCCTGGCATTATTTTGTACTGACTTTTATTCTGCTTCAATATTAAAAAAAAAAAACAAAAAACAAAAAACAAAAAAAACCAAAAAACCTCAAAACACTAAGGCTTTGGCAGGAGAAATAACGAATTTCAGAAAAACGTAACTGTGGGCTACTTTTGATTCTTACATACTCCATAATCACTTGACCTTAAAAGACAATTTAATTCCTTACAGGCTTTATTTAAATACCCTTTATTCCCAGGAAATACTTCATATTAGTGTGTCAGATAGTTGAACAGAGCAATCTTCAAGATCATTTTCATTGTGAAACTTACTGGTATTCTGAGAACTCTTTAAAGAAAATGATCACATACAACCAAAATGCTGCTGATTAATTCCTCTCGATTGTGCAAATGTATTAGTTTTTATTATGTATGCACAAGAGTTGTCTGACTTCAACAAAGCTTCAGCAGGACTTTAATTATACAAATACAATGTCTGTAGAATCAGCATTTAGATTTATAATACATTTGCAAAAATAACATAAAACAAGCTGAAAAGGACAAGTCAAATTCTGTGAGTTTATTTTATTAACCCTAACGCCAACGAAAGCTTAAGAGATCTTTCTGAGATGCAACACAAGATTTAATATCAAATCTTAGTAAAGGTAACAATTAAGAATTTTTCCAGAAAATGCATTACTGCTCATTTATCTCCAAAATACATGTATAATTTTATAAAGCACCACAGCAATTTCAGTTTGAATTTTGGAAGATGTTTTGTTACAGAATCTTAAAATGCAGTATGATGCATGAAGCTACTAACAAAAACTAAAAAAGAAGAGAGTGAAAGTTTTTTATTTCTGTTTAAAAAAGTATTTATTGATTCATTCATGCTCATCATAACACTACCAACACATTCACACAGAAGAAATTGTTGGCATGAAGTCTCCACTTAAATACTAAAAGTATTGATTTTCAAACATAAGGGAATTTAAGAAATACAGGATTACAATGAAATTTTAAATTGCTCTTTTTTCTTTTTGTCTGCTGTCTCAAGCAGTTCTGCCTTATTACCTGTAGTTTTTTAGGCTTATTCTTTCCCTAGGTGCAGCATTTAAGACAGACATAATGCTAACACTTTCTGCAGGCATTCAGATACCATACTGACTCACTCAGAACAACAGAGATTGTTATGTCTACATTGTGTTTTGCAATTTTCTCACATACTACACAAGCCAATAAAGTCAGTCACCTAGAATACACTCTGCAAAATTAGTACAAGCAAAAAAAGAAGCAGAAAACTACACACTTTGTGTTCTTTGGCTGGCCAAAGGAATTGGATAACTTTCACAAAACTCAAGTGACACAGAAGCAGAATACACAAAACTGAAAATAAGCAAAAACCTACTTATTTTGCTACTAGCAGAATTTTCAAAGTTCATCCAAACAATTTTGGTCATCTACTTTCAGGAAGGAAATGGCCCATTCTAGCCCAATAAAGGCATTACACTGCTTTACTCTAAAAGAAGTAGCCTCAGATCTCTTGAGAGGACAACATTCCTCACCAATGAGGCAAGTCTGACTGGCATAAAAGCAGGTCAATATGCAGGGCAAATACTTCAGTAGGATGCATATCAGTTGTACCAGATGATGTAGGATGTCATTGTTTATATCAGTACCAGCTGATTGCTAATATTCATACAATTAGGATGCTACTCTTTGTACAACCATTCTTCATAAGAGCTTTAGAATGACTTCCTAACTATGAGATGAAAACAATTTTCACAAAACTCACTGCAATTTTCTTCTATTGAAATCTTAGTATGTTCACATCTATTGATTCAGATAAGCAAAAGCAAAGGTCTAAGTTCATGCAGAACATTAACTAATGACACAACTGAAAACAACTTCTGCCATACCAAACACTTCAAACACTTCAAAACCTCTTACTGTTTTCTTTGTGGAAAATATTGAGTAAGATGCAAACTGTAACTTTTTAAGTTGAACTATGGTTATCATTAACAAACTAAAGAGTTAGTATCAATTGAGGTGAAGACTGTCATATTCAGTGTGGCTACTTATGAGACCGACAAAGTTTATAATCTTGCCTTCATGCTTCTTATGCATATCTTGATAAACAAAACTGTTTTTTCACAGAAAGGCATGGATCATGCAAATATACAGAAGACTCAGACTGCTCATTAGCTAGAAAGGGAATTTCAATGAAACTAAAAGGCAAAACTAAAAAACACCTGAAAACACCCTTACACAAGTCTGAGTTAGTAATACCTGATATCTGCATGTACCTCCCACCCAAAAAACCCAAGACTGAAACCACTGCCATGGAGATGATCCCCCCACAACCAGAGACAGTATTACAGTATCCCCACAGTGAACTTGCACAGGGCAATCTAGATTCCTGTTGGAAATCTTTAACACCATTGTTTCATACAGTTGTCCACCAAGTTTGAGAAAAAAGAAGGAACGCTGAAAGATCTCTGCAATCATCATAGCAGAACACTGAACAGAAAATCTTGCAATAAAAAGGTGGTGTTCAACAAGAAATCTCTCACCCACTGAAAATATGTAACAGCACAAATGAAGATTCAACACAAGCTCCAGTTCACTGGGGAAGACCTTTCCGGTACAAGTAAGTGATTCCAACACTACAGAGAAGACTTCTCCTAAGGATGGTGTATCTTTCCTACCTTTGTAAAGGATGATGCTGTTATCCAGACACTTGTTTCATTTTGGGGCACGTATGAAATAAAGACACTCCATCAACTGCATTCAGTAAAACCACACCAAACACAACATGGAGATGTCAAATATTCAAGCCTGCAAATGGCAAACTCATCTCTTCAGTTTAGTTGATACATTTAGTTTCATATCCTACACCAACGTGTAGGATAACATGAAATACAACAAAACCAGAAGTAGTTTGTTCCTACCCCTTCCCTCCTTCTCATTTTCTACCACAGCCTTGGGAAAGAATAATGCATGTTGAAGACAGGACATTTTTTAAAATTCTAAAAGACTGAAAAAGCAAAAAACTCATCATCACATCCTGACATGAGATAAGGACTTGTTACAAGCTGAATAAAATAAGCTTTATTACCTTCATTGCTCTTTAACTGTAACACAGCAATAAGAAAAACCCTTCATAAAGGTAAAAAGTAATTTAGATATCAAAACTGTTTCAAAACACAGTTTGGGTCATCTTCTTGTTCTCAGACTTTAAAGACTCATATCTATGTAGCATTTTCACTGTCTAACAAATGTAGAATGATGAGGCTCCTTCTACACCAGTGTCCATTATCAGTTCATCTAATAAAAGCACTGTGAACTGCTAAATGGAAACTGCATTGCTGAATGACAAAAGGCTTCCAAATTTGCAAATACAGTACCTAGATAGGAAAAAGAGTAAACACATGATTAACAGATATTGCAGTAATCTTCATGGCAAACACTGCCAAATCAATGATGATTTGGGGAGCTGGACAAGATCGAAAGATCCTTTCCAACCTCAACTGTTCTGTGGTTTGTGGCAAAAAATCAAAGTACCTCTCTGTAACTTTAAGGTACAAATTCATGTCTTTGTTCAAACATAAAGGGAAATAAAATATTCAAAAATGAAAATAAATCAAGATAAGAGGGTAATTCTTTCCACTATATATGTACCTCTTCCAATAAATTTTAGTCCTGACAATAATGCCTGCTTAGTTGAAGATGACAAGCAGGCAGTAGTTTCAAGAAACTA
Source organism: Urocynchramus pylzowi (assembly GCA_013397555.1). NCBI lineage: Eukaryota > Metazoa > Chordata > Aves > Passeriformes > Fringillidae > Urocynchramus > Urocynchramus pylzowi. The sequence continues at coordinate 651,129 of VZRH01003772.1, read as the reverse complement.
TGAACACTGCAGTTTCATAGTTTCTTGAAACTGCAAGAAATTACATTAAATATGTAATTTCCTGTAATAGAGAGAGTGCCAGAGGACACTTTCACTTTTTACGCTTACTATAATAATACTCAACTATTATAGTAAGAGTAAAAAGTGAAAGTGTCCTCTGGCACTCTCTCTATTACAGGAAATGACATATGTATTTGGCTCCTTAGTCACATTTTCACAAAACTTATTAATGAAAATCCTGAATTAATACTTTTATAATTTTTTTCTAAAAAAATCAAGGTCCTGAAATGTAAGCTCATGTCACTTCAATTCTGTTTTCCTGAGTAACCAACTTTTGAAATCACTGAAACACCTGTTCTGCAGGAAGTAAAGATATTATCTGAGCATGTAATGAAGAACACCCATAACAAGGGGCTTAATAATACTGTCTACATTTTAGGTATCAAAGATACTCTTTGAATAGTATGGATTATGAGCATCAAGTTTAACTTGCAAGCAAGGATATGTATGTATACATCCCATAAGCTTTCCAGAAGTGATAAAATTTGCCATAATCATTTGACAGATCCTTGTTGAGTAAGCATTAGCACAACACACAAGAGAGGAATCACAAATTTACCAACATGACAAAGTACTTAGTTCTAATCTATTCAGCTGCTCATTCGAAAAACTGGACAAAAACTGACTCATCTTACTCATGCCTAGTTCCCAGACACATTTTAGAGTTAACCTGTAGCACAGAGACTAGAGCTCACCTCTCTTTCTATACAGCTTGCTACATATCCCTACAGGAAACAAGCTGTTAAATCCAGCTATTCCAAGCACACTGCTGATTAGAAAACTGACTCAAGGCTGATAACATCTTCTCCTTGCATTTTCATTCTCACCGTGCTCTGTCATTTTCATGTGAAGAAAAAATTTCTTTGTCAGCATTCCCTGCTACATAACTCATGAGCAGGACAGAGAAGAAAAATTATTCTACTACTGCTCCATACATCACATTTAGCAGATAGATATCAAAGGATTTGGGATGAGAATTATGTTCTCCATACGCATCAACAACAGATTAGTCAAATGACAATCTGTCACTACATTTTGTTTGATTTTCTCTATAAACATTTTTCAGAAATACTACACAAAAGTGGAATAGAACATTTTGGAAGAAAAAAAATTTGAAGTATTTCAGGTTGTATTTTTTAAGATATAAAAGTAAGCTCTGAAGAATTAGCAACGCTAATTCTAATCTGCCTCTCTTCAGAAAATGGGAGAAACCTGATGCAGCTTTCTAAAACTGTATTAATCAGATTGTGTACTTTCTGCGATTTCTCCATCTTTCAAGCACACGACATTGACAGCTAAGAAATTTACAGGAGGTTTGTTTGTTTCGTTTTAGGCCGCGAGGCACCTTAGACATTATTTCAATCACGCAGAAAACCACGAACTTATTTTCATCTCTCCGCGTGCACCTTTCTGTCGCCCGGCCTCACCTGCTCGGTGTCTCAAGAGCTCGGAATTCGCGAGCTGAGCTGCAGGGACACAGGCCGAGCTGCCCCAGCCCCGGCCAGCAGCGCACCGCGGCGGCTGCCGCTCGCCCCCGCCGCCCGGCAATCACGAGGGTCGGCTCTCCCCCGCTCCTATGCCCCCCGCACACCTCGGGCAGCGGGGGCGGGCACCGTCAGCCCGGCGGGGAGGCGGCCGGAGCCCGGCGGTGACTCACTCGGTGACTCCCTCCTACGCCAGGCACACCGAGCCCCCTCCCCGCCTGCGCCGCCGGGCACCGGGCGGAGGAGCCGGGGGCCAGGGGCCAGCTAAGCGGCTGTGGCCGCCGGACAGCCCCACACGAGCACCCAGCCACCTCCTCCGTCTCCAAATCACTACGAGGAGGCGTCTTCAGTTCCCCCTTCTGCGCGCAGAACGGACCCGGTCCCCCCGCCCAGCGCCCAGACCGGGGGTCGGTCACCGGGACAGGGACCCGCATCGCCCCTTCCCCGCACCGCCTCAGCCTGCCCGGTGCACCGCGCCCCACTAACCTGGAGAGATGCTTCAGGATCTGCTTCTTGATAATCCCCGCCATGGTGTCTGCCTGCCCGCGCCCCTCACGACGACCAGCCGGGACCAGGAACGCGCCTCATCCCTGCGCCCGCCCCTGCCCGAGGTGGGGAGAGCGCCGGGAGCGGAGCCGCTATCCCCACTCGCGCTTACTCGACGCCCGGCGCCATCTTGGCCGCAGCATCGCCTGGTGACGGGGGCGAGACGGGGCGGGACGGGCCCGGGGCCCCCGCCCCGCGCGGAGAGCGGCGGCTGCGGGCGGGCAGAGCGGCGCAAGCGGCGGCGGCACGGGCCGGGGACAGGTACAGAGACAGGCGCACGGGCACTGGTAGGGCACTGGCACCTCCGCCCTTCGCTCGCTCGCAGAGCCCATGCCCGCCTGCTCAGCATCTCCGTCCCCATTCAGCGCCCAAAGCCTCTGCCTCCCTCAGCCCCACCGCTCGCCTTTTCCCCGCTCTCTTAGGCCAGCTGTTTCTTTTATCTCTTCAGCCTTCCCATCTCCAAATGTCTGGAAGCGTGTCTCTGCCTCCCCGCCTGTGGCTCCATCTCTCTCCCGCCTGTGGAGCGTGTCCCAGCACCATCACACCTTTTGCCTGGGCCTGACTTCGGCCGAGCCCAAAGACAGGACAGCTGCAGCTTCTACAGCACCACACAAAAGAAACAAGGCTAGATAACATAAAGAGCTCGCCGACAGAAACTTACAATGCTATGGCAAGAAATTCACATGTATACACACACACATAAATATCCTATATCCGAATTGCTCAAACCCAGAGACTTGTAAGATAAGGTTGTTCCTCAGATGCTAATACTTTGCTGGGTATCTGTGACAAGTACACAGCCTATTAGTTATTTTATTTTTGAGAGAGCAGCCTCTCATGCTGCAGCAAGATCTCCAAGTCAGTTAAGAAATTAATGTCTTGTATTAGTTTTGTTCATCCAAACAGGGTTTTGTAACCCTTCTCCTCTGGCACTCCCTCATTCATAAAAGGCATCTTGCAGAATTTCAGTAGTGGGTAACCAAGTACCCTAAAATATTAACTAGAAAAATTAAAAAAAAAAAAGAAAAAGAAAAAAAATGATCAGTCAGAAAACTAAAAAGATTTTCAGATGTGACCTCCACATGCAGGATGGGCCTCTGTAACAGAGCTTGAGCTGCAGAGGAAAGACATCAGATACTATTTTCTCTGCTTCTCATATACATAACATTAATAATTTACAAGTGAACGAAATAATAATTTACAAATGAACGAAAACCCTAAGGACCTGCAAGTCAGAAATATGAAGCAGTAATAGAAAAAATAGGTCAGGAGATGAGCATTTTCAATTGATTTTTCAAGACATTTAAAAATCAGTCAGTTGTGTAATACTGACCTCATTATATTCTTAAGGAGATTTATAAAGTAGGAATTAGCTGTGTATGAAGCTAACACTTATGCCTGTTTTACATTCAGTTTTCTCAACTAGGAAAATGTCTACCAGTATCATGGAGAAACAATACTCATTATCATGATGGGTCAGCTTCTGATCAAGAGAGAAAATACAAGGGGTAAGGAAAGCAAAACCCATGCCATGTGTTCTCTTTCATATGTCCTGCAAGCATAGCTCTGGAAGAACAGGGGAATTCCTGAGGCTCTTCACTGATGTCAGAACTGAAGACCAGAAATATTTCTGTTCAGTAGCATTGATCTGAGTTGTGACCTCATGTTGTATCCCCATGTCCTGGAGCACATTGTGTGGAAGAACAGAGGAAAATGCACAGATTAACACCCACCACACCCTCCTCACCCAGAAGGGAATCAGAAGGGCACCGACTTTCCATGTTGATTTCAGACCTTCCCAGTCACCAGTCATGGACCTGCATGGTGATCCCCAGACGATGTCTGGCCCTTGCTAATCCCACCAGTCCTGATCCTGATTGTGACCTGAGGATTGTCTTATGTGCTTGATGTTCCACCTGCTTCATTGTCACGTTTGCTTGATAACCTGGGCTCTGGGTTTCACTCCCATGCCTGTCTGCCTTGCTCCCTGGCTGGGTGGTGGTGAGACAGGCCCTGGCTAGCAAGGCCCTACCCTGCTGGCCACAGTATCCCTCCTAGCTCCTGGATTCTCCTCCTCTTGGAGCAGCTGGCACTCATGTCACTGAGAAAGAACCCCACTTGCGAGCATATCCAGGATACTGAAATGATCTCAAAGAAAAAATTTGTCTTATATTTGCCATAGGTATTTTTAGGTGCTATTTCTGAACACAACAGAATTTGTGAATTCAACAGAACACCCAAAAAGCCATGGATGTGGAGTTTTCCATCAGGCAGTCATCTCAACCACCACCCTGCCCTTCACCATCACCCAATACAGGTACATAGAGCAGTGTTCATTCATGCAAAGTCCAGGATAACAACCCCCTGTGTCAAAGGGTGCAGTAAATTCTTCTTCAAGGATAGCTTTCTTTGGATGCTCTAAACAACCTGGAAATTCTGTACTTGGCACCATTCAGTCATTCTGAGGCTGCTCGTTCCCACAGATTGGAGCCAAAAAGCACCTGTGCTTTGTAGAGGGTGTACAGAGTGAGTTTGACTCTCACAGTTCTTTGTGTTCATGGGGATTTCTTAACTGTAAAAACTGGAATGGAGTTGAGAGGAAAAAAAAACAAAACCAACTGGAGCTCAAGCAACCTCAGAAACATGAAGGTCACAGAATTTTTTTTTTAAAAAAATGTTTTTCCCATTAAATAAAGCAGTAGGAGATGTAGTAAGAGAACAAACTAAATTTGAGCTAAGTTGCAGTGAGCGCTTTGTATCATACTTACAGAATGAGAAATCTGGCATGCCTTCTTATGGATAATGCAAAAAATAATGGTCTGTCTTCAAATGCAGATGTGCAAGGCTTAAGTAGTCTGCTTAAGTAGACCATTATTCAAAGAGCATCACAAAATATCAATTCTCACTATTGTAAAGGGCAATGTATGAGGTTTGCTACCACATGGACTTTTGAAAGTCCTATTTATGTGTCCTTGCTGTGTGGCTGACTTGGTCTGTGTTACATACTCCAACAACAAGAAAATCTTTTCTAATAAGAAAATCTTATTAGAAGTGCCATTGGAATATAGGGGTGAATGTGTAAACAATCTCAATAAATATGTATGAATTGCCCTCAAGCAGCAGTGACAGTAAATACAACAACTTGAATTTGAAGAGATTTGAAATATTTATGTATATCAACCACTTCACATAAATCTAAGTAAACGGTTTAAAGCCTGGCACTTGTCCTACATCCTAAAAAAAAATAAAGGAAAAAAGCATAAGTAACTCCAAATCCACACAAGTCATTGGATCATAACAGATGAAGCTTCATAGAGCTGGAGCTAGTATTTAGAAGGGAAATAGTAATTTACTATTTTATTTACTATTTACTGGCTTTCACTTTTATTTTCACAAGGCAAAAGTTAGCAATAGATATTAGGACCTTTGAAATCTAAACAATTATTCTAAGAACTTTATATTAGTAAAAGGATAAAGTAAAAGTTATGCAATTTTAAGAGTAGTATTTTATGTTTCTCTTTAACCCTGAATACCTAATAAATTTGTTACTATTCTATGTTTTGTGTATTTTGGATTTTAATTACAAACCCAAAATTTACTATGAGTATACCTGTCAGTAGGCAAAGAAGGAAAACAACCTACAGTGTTCTTTAAAAAGCACCCAGGAGCTCACGAACGTGAAAAACAGGCTTTTCATAATTCCTGTGACCTCTTCTCAAGAATCAAATAATGTATCTGCTATGGTTAGGATTAAGGAAGCTGTCCTTAAGATACACTTCCTTCACAAGCACATAAAGAGGATTTGTCTAAAAGCAGATTGCCATGTGTTCCAATGAACATCCTGGCTCATGGAAAGACATTTTATATTTGTTAGGGAGAAGAGTCATCATACAGAGTAACAGTTATTTTTAAGTTAAGGAAAGTCAATTACACACAAATACAAAACTGTAATGCTCTTTCTGTTTTATTGGAATACAACAAAGGAACTAGTGATGATAAGTAAAACATATTAATAGAGCAAAATTCATCATCAAGTGCAAGGTGCTGCACCTGAGATGACACACCCACAGAGCCCAGTGCAGGCTCAGCTGAGTGGCACGGAAGAGGGCCTGGGGGTCTGGATGGAATTAAGCTGAACTGCACTTAGCAGTGCACCACTGCAGCAAGGAGTGCAAAGCAGATCTTGGGTTGCATCTACAGGGGCATTGCTAGCAGGGACAGAAACTTGATCATCCCACCCTGCTTGGTGCACTTCAGGCCATACCTATAGTATTGTGTCCAGTTCTGCTCCCAGCAGTTGCAAAAAAAATTGAGGACAACTGGAGATCATCCAATTTAAGGCCATAGAGATGATCAAAGGCTCAAGAACACATCCTGAAGAAAGACTGAAGGATTTTGAGTTTTCTGCCTGGAGAAGCTTGGGGGGACCTTATCACAGTATTGTGGCACTACAGAGTGGCTACAGTGATGGAGGCTCTCTCTTCAAAAGAAGACAAAAGGCAACAAGTGTTAAACTGTACCAGAGAGCTTTCATCTTGATACAGGGAACTTCTGCCCAGTGAGAACAACCAAACTCTGCAAAAACCTCTCTTCAGGGAGTTCCCATTGCAGGTTTTCAAGATGGTGTTAGACAGGGTGTTCCATTATCTCATCATGGTTCCCTTCAATACAAAAGGTTGGACCAGATGATCTTTCAGTGCCCTTCTACCTGGTGCTGTTCTATGGTTCTGTGATTCTACAAAGGTGTGTGCTGTACTACACAGACTTCAGTAAAAGAAAAACTGGTCAGGAATAGAGAATTCCAATAGCACTGTTTTCCATACTATTTATAATAAAAGTGTTAATTACGCATGCTTTGAAAAACTTTCTACGTGAAGGAAGGTTGTAGCCAGTGGGGGCTTGGTCTCTTCTCCCAGACAACCAGGGACAGGATGAGAGGACTTAAGTCTTCAACTGCACCAGAACTTCTTGTTGTTTTACAGAAATGGTGATTAGACATTGGAATGGACTGCCCAGGGAGGTGGTGGAGTCACCAATCCTAAAGGTGTTTAAGGAAAGGCCAGGCACGGCACTTAGAGCCATGGTCCTAACATCGTGTTCATGTTTACATCGTGTTCAGTCATAGGGTGAACTTAGTCATCTCAAGTCTTTTCCAACCTAATTGATTCTGTGATTCTGTAACAGTAAAATAATGATGATGGAATTTAGAATCGTCTCCCTTTCTATTGTGCCATATTCTTACATAGCCCAGGCCCCTGTTGCTGTGCACTTCAGATTGTCACTCATCACCTTTATCCCGAGGCGCGGGGTTCCCGCACCCAGCATCCCGAGCCGGCAGGGTCACCCGAGGCAGTCTGGAACTTTAAATCACCGCCGCACCGGGCTCTCGCCCTAGCATCCCCGCCTTATGCCCAGCCGCCGGTGCCGCCCCGCGGGGCTGACGGCGGCGGAGAACCGTCCGGCCGGGCCGGGCGCTGTCGGCGGTGACGCCGTGTCACCTCCCCGCCCACCCGTGTGACGAGCGCTGCCGGGTCA
>VZRH01003772.1:620533-643123 GCA_013397555.1 Urocynchramus pylzowi | reverse complement strand
TCTGTCTCACACCGTGTCCCGCTGTCTCGCACCATGCCCCTGTGTCACACTGTGTCCCTCTGTGTCGCACCGTGTCCCTCTGTCTCGCACCATGCCCCTGTGTCACACCGTGTCCCTCTGTGTGGCACCATGCCCTTCTGTCTCACACCGTGTCCCGCTGTCTCGCACCATGCCCCTGTGTCACACCGTGTCCCTCTGTGTGGCACCATGCCCTTCTGTCTCACACCGTGTCCCGCTGTCTCGCACCATGCCCCTGTGTCGCACCGTGTCCCTCTGTGTCGCACCGTGTCCCTCTGTCTCGCACCGTGTCCCTCTGTCTCGCACCCTGCCCTGTGTCACACCGTGTCCCTGTGTCACGCCGTGTCTCGCCGTGTCACACCGTGCCCCACCGGCCGGGCTGGGGGAAGAGCCCCTGGCGCTCTGCGTGCTGTGCCGGCGGCAGCGGGGGCGGTTACAGCTCAGCGCTGTGTGCGGTAGAGGTGGGGGGTGGTATTTGGTTTTCCAAAAGGTGTCTCGTCTGCACTGGAGTTGTCAGAAATTAAAGATTTCCCTCTGGAAATTGGCTCTAGTTAATGGACTAAAACCAAAATACATCAGCAAAAATATTATCGAAAGCACACTGTTTATGAAAGTGGCATAAAGAAACTGAATGTGTCTTATACCACGTATAATAGGAAACTTCCCAATCTTTTCCAGCGTTATTCCCAACTGTCAGTTCAGGTCAAAGACTGCACGCTTGAAAACCTTTACGGCAAATCAACTGGATGAAATTAAGGATCCCTCTGGTCTTTTTTATATTCTTCCCTTTCAGAAAGTAAGTAAGATATCTCCAGTTTAACATTAAAACCAAATGTAAATTGTTCTAAGGAATAGTTTTCATACTGTATGAATCCAACTGCAGGGTCACATGTAGTATCATACAAGAACCAGTCAGCAGTGTGAAGTTTAACAGTCATAGAATTGTTTAGGTTGAAAAAGACCTTTAAGATCATCAAGTCCAAAAGTTAATCCTGCACTGTCCAGCCCATCACTTAGCCATGTTCCTAAGTGCCACATCTGCACATCTTCTAAATACCTCCAGGGATGGTGATGCAGCCAGTTCCCTGGGCAGCCTGTGCCTGTAGTTGACAGCCCTGTTTGTGAGAAAATATTTCTAATCTAAAATTCTCTGGTGCAACTTAAGGCCATTCCCTCTGGTCCTGTCACTTGTTACCTGGGAGAAGAGACCAACCACCACCTCACTACAACCTCCTTTCAGGTCGCTGCAGAGAGCGTTAAGGTCCCCCTTGAGCCTCCATTTCTCCAGGCTAGACAGCCTCCCTCAGCTGGTCCTCACAGGATTTGTTCTCTGAACTCCTCACCAGCTTTCTTGCCTTTCTCTGGACCTGCCAAAAGTCCAGAGTTGGGAGGGAGCCAAAAACTGAAAGTAGGATTCAAGGGATGACTTCACCAGTGCCAGGTGCAGGAGGGCAATCCCTGCCCTGGTCCTGCTGGCCACACTATTGCTGATACAGGCCAGGATACTCTTGGCCTTCTTGGCCACACGCTGGCTCATGCTCAGTGGCTGCCAACCAGCCCCCCCAGGTCCTTTTCCACTGGGCAATGTCCCAGCCACTCTGCCCCAAGCCAGCAGTGATTGCTGATACAGGCCAGGATACTCTTGGCCTTCTTGGCCACACGCTGGCTCATGCTCAGTGGCTGCCAACCAGCACCCCCAGGTCCTTTTCCACTGGGCAATGTCCCAGCCACTCTGCCCCAAGCCAGCAGTGCTGCATGGGGCTGTTGTGACCCAAGTGCAGGACCTGGCACTTGGCCTTGCTGAACATTATAAGATTGTCCTCAGTCCATCGATCCAGCCCATCCAGAAATCTTTACAGAGCTTTTCTACCCTCCATCAGATCAACAGTCCTACCCAACGTAGTGCTTTCTGTGAACTTATTGAGGGTACACCCGATTCCCTTGTCCAGATTGTTGATAACAGGGACCCCAATACTGAGCCCTGGGAACACCACTGGTGATGGGATGCCAGCTGGATGTAGCACAGTTCAGCACCACTCTCTGGCCCAGACATGCAGCCAGTCTTTTACCCAGCTAAGAGTTCACCCGTCCAAGGCATGAGCAGCCAGCTTTTCCAGGAGAATGCTGTGGGAACTGATGTCAAAGACTTTACTGACTTTGGTAAAGTCCAGGTAGACAACATTCACATCCATTCCCTCCTCCACTCAGTGGGTCATCTTGTCATAGAAGGAGAACAAGTTAGTCAAGCTGTAATAAGCCCATGCTGACTGGACCTGATCACTTGTATGTCCCCTACCTGCTGGGTGGTGGCACTCCATGTAATCTGCTCCCTAATCTGCTTCCCTGGCACTGAGGAAGACTGATAAGCTTCTGCCAAAAAGAATAATGTCTACAGAAAACACAATGTACATTGGTTTTGTACAGTGCAGTAATCAATGTATCAATGGAGAATATTTGTAACATACCTTAGTCCTATGTAACATTTACTTCTTAGCCTAAAAATGTAAATTTAGACATTTTAACTCTCAATTTTTTTATATTACCAGTCTCAATTGTTGACTTTATTTTTATTTTAAGTATGATTTTGTTTTTTCTAAATAGTGTAAATTTGTTTCTAAATTCCTACAGGGTTACTTGGTGAACTGGGATGTTCAGAGACAGGTTTGGGATTATCTCTTTGGAAAAGAAATGTATCAAGTAAGAGCCTTTTCTTAATTACATATTTTGTGTAGATTAAATACTGACTAATGGAATTAACAAACATTAAGTAGAACAGGTGATCTTACTCTTTGAAAGTGCCTTCAATTAGAAATCACAGGGATTTAAGTTTTTGCAAATGTTTTTGAGTTCTGGTGTAGAATTTTGAAAAATATTTAAATTTTTTAGTCTTGTAGGTATGTACTGTTACTGAGTGCAGCTCACATAATAAATTCATATCAATATAATTAAGAGGTCAAGTTAATAAAAAATAATCACAGACAGATACAAAATAGTTAAGAGATCAAGAAATAGTTAATGTAAAAGGGAGGGATGACCTGGGTCAGTCAGCTAAAATACATACACGTTTTGTAATCATCTTTGGCTAGCCATTTTCTACCCCTGAATAACTTAAATGTATAAAATATAAATATCTGATACTTTATTTTTTCATATCACACAAGCTGGATTTAGCACAGGAAGTATATTAAGACTTTCCTTTAATTTTTTTTCTTTTAAAATTATTATGTTCTCTGGAAATTCTTGAGTTTTTTTCTAACACCTGCATACTGAGAATGAAAGTAATGCCTCAAATTAAATGAGTCTCTGTGCATTTTTATATTTAAAATATAAAGTGCTGGCTTTTGATACATAAATTTAATTTTAGTTTTGGAACTGTATTCAATGTAGACACGGTTTTGAGAATTTGTTTTTAATTCTTCTTCGCAAGTGAAGACTACAGAGAGATACAGCTGGTAATATTTTTAGGGCCATATCCAGTTATGACTGAAGTAACCCTATTAAGTCCTCTCTAAAAGAGTGTTTGAGATACTGGTAAACATGGAAAGTCCAGGATCTTTTGCTGTCCTCAGTAGAGATCACTGGAAGTTTTATTACTGATTCTTCACTGTACAGGGCTTTGGTTATTTGACAAGTAATCACAGTGGTGCAAGTACTGAGCTGTCAAGGAGACTTATTTTTCTGTAGCTGACAGGATTAGTGTATTTTACATTAAAATTGTAGTGTACCTTTGTGGTGTCTCTTTAAAATGTTGGATTACAATTTGTAAAGATGGAAACAGAATCAAGAGATGTATGGAAGTGTTCCCTTCTATTATATTTTTTACCTATTAATTAGATAAACTTGTATCACTGATCATGAAGCCTTTAAAAAAGCTAGAACATTCTAAGTCTAGCTTCTACAAACTATGATATGGCAAATGGTAATCATGTCTTCAGGTTTACACGATCTTGCCCTGCTGCAAAAGATGGTAATGAATTATTAATTTTTACATTTTATGCAATGACAATCTTAATGTGCTTTTTATAGGTGGATTTTGTAGATACCAATATTATTATTACCGAACCTTATTTTAACTTCACTTCAATACAAGAATCTATGAATGAAATTCTATTTGAAGAATATCAGTTTCAAGCAGTTCTTAGAGTAAATGGTGAGTATATCTCCTGCATTTATGTATTTTGAAGCTTAACCCTTCAAATAAACGAATGAATAAGCAAGCACACATGCATACACATACATATACATAGTAAAAAGTATTACTTCAGTTGCTTCCTGGCTCTCGACTAAAAGTGGATTAAACATTTTAAAAATTATTTCTTTTACAAATTCCAGCTACTCTTATACTACTTCCTAAAAAGTAGTGTAAGACATACCTGTCATGGTATATAATTACAGGAAATTTGAGGAAAGTAAGGATGACAGAAATAAAAGACGGATTTTGGAACAGGATAGCATTTAAAGAATTTTACCCAAAATTTGCATAAAGTTTTTGATAGCTTTCCTTTTTTATGGAGGTAGGATTGGTTTTTTGTTTGGTTTTGTTATGTGTTAGCAAATAAAATGCAGCATTACAATTATGAAACGTATTGTGTCTCACAAGGAATTTGTAAACAACCATACCACCCTTCTGAAAGATAACTGGACACAGTACTCCTTTAGATAAGTTTGATAAATTTGTAGCATGATCCGTGTGATTAGACTTTAGAGGAAATGGGAAAATGGACTGGAATTCCTGAAAAAGATTAAATAGGACCATATATAACACTTAATTTTATCCACTGCCAAAATGAGTGAATGCAGTGGCTGTATTATTATGTATTGAGGTCCTGAAAGTCTGTCAAAGGCATTTAAAATATGAAGCAAGTACACCTTCATATCACTGTGAATTATAAATGTTCATATAAAAATGGAATTAAATTTTTGTATTTCAGCTGGAGCTCTTAGTGCACACAGGTATTTCCGGGATAATCCATCTGAGCTGTGCTGTATCATCGTCGATAGCGGATACTCTTTTACCCACATTGTACCTTACTGCAGAAGTAAAAAGAAGAAAGAGGCAATCATCAGGTATACTGCAGTATATATTTTGTAGAACTGTTTGCTATGCCTGAAGTTAATAATGACAGAATTCCTCATGTTACTCTTTTTCTGTAGGATTAATGTTGGAGGGAAACTCTTAACCAACCATCTAAAGGAGATCATCTCTTACAGGTAGAGCATGCTAATTTTCACTCTGAAACTTGCTTTGAAATGAGCCAGAAGTTTATGGGGTATTCTTACTGGTTCTGTGAATTTTAGATTAATTGCTGTTTAAAGAAGAAGGGAATTTTTTGTTTATTATAATCTGCTAGCTACCATCTTGACCTTAAGATCAAGATGAATTAAGAAGAGTTTAAACCCGTTGAAGAATTAGGCTGTTATTTTTCAAAGTGCCGATGCTTTTGAGGTTGTTGAGGTTACCTGTGTGTCCACAATTATCCAAGTCTTAACATATTTTCTGAGGTGTCTCAGTAGATCATCAGTCAGTTTGCTGACTGATTGTATCAGTACCGTAAAGAAAATGCAGTGGGATCAACCTTTCATTGGGATCCTTCAGCTTGGAACTTTACCTAGGTAAAGATCTTTACCAAAGAGCTACTGGCTCTGTGCTTGTTAGCAAGACAGTGGGCAAATGCAGATTCATGTATTTACTGAACTGTAAAACAGGACAATATTAAACTCCAGTAGGCCAGGAATGCTTTTGTAAATTGAATACAAGTTTAGATATTGAGACAGTAGCTTCCTGTGGCTGAAAAACAATGGTTGCTCAGTTCCAGAGGAAAACTGGACAGGAAAGGGAACACTTAATTATTCTCAAACTTCTGTGGTTTTGGTTTTTGTTGTTCACAGGCAACTACATGTTATGGATGAAACGCATGTGATTAATCAAGTGAAAGAAGATGTGTGTTATGTTTCTCAAGACTTTTACAAAGACATGGACATTGCCAAGTATGTATGTGATGGTACTAAATGTAGAATAATCTGTTTGTACAAACAAAACTATACTCTTAATCAGAAAACTTTCCAGTTAAGTTAAAGAAGTCTTGTTAGTAACTTGTTCTTTATTCTGTTGAATTTTACATTCTTTTTCAGATTGAAAGGAGAGGAAAATACTGTAATGGTAGATTATGTTTTGCCAGACTTCAGCACAATCAAAAAAGGATTTTGTAAGGTAATAATAGTTCTGAAGGTTTTTTGGACTGTTCCCCTGCACAAGTCTAGTGGAGAGGTTAAAAATACTCCCTTTTATAATACTCTAATGCTGTATTGTAATATCTTTCTTGCTATGCATTAATTGGTAAAGATTTTCCTCAGTAAGTTGGGATGACAACAAAACAGTTTTCCCAGCATAGCATTTTATGTTCTGTTATTTAACAGTTGTAGCTTTCTCTGTTCGTGCTCTGTCATATAACTTATCCATATCATTATTTAGTTTTTTTAACATTAAGTTAGGAAATGTTTTCTCTGCTTTGATGATTTTTTTTTGTAAGCGTCTCTGAATTACATTTAAACACCTAAATAAGGTTGAAAGTTCAAAGTCATGTTATAGAAGAGCCTGAAATACCAGTGAAGACAGTTTACCAGTTTTATCTCATTTACTGAGCCAGCCATAGTTTTGAAAGCAGTCCTATACTTTGAGGCCACTCTTATGCATACCAGTTTTATTTTGCTTTGGACAAAACTGCAGTTGGTAAGAGCAAAGTCACTTCAGATTTGATACCAGAGTATGCATTATTCTTAAAAGATTTGCTGATAGATTATATGACAATGGCAGCACACACTGCCTACCTCTGCAGGACATGAAATAGATCAGCTGAATATTCTAGGATGTCTAGCTGAATATTCTTTTCTAAAGCAGTGGGTACTGTTCATGTCTTTAATTTAGCCAAGGGAAGAGATGGTGTTAAGTGGAAAATACAAGACTGGTGAACAAATACTTCGTCTAACAAATGAAAGATTTGCAGTTCCAGAAATACTTTTCCATCCTTCGGATATTGGTATTCAAGAGATGGGAATTCCTGAAGCCATTGTTTATTCTATTCAGAATTTACCTGAAGGTATATCCTGAAAGTGTTTTGAAAAGGACAGGGGGGAGGGAGAAGGAGGGATGTTGTAATGGCTTGGTTTCATTTGGTGTGAAACTGACCAAAAGTCAGTAATTTAAGCATCAAAGAGTAAAACCTTTCTGATTGCTGTTAGTCAGAAGTAATACTAAGGCTATAATTTCATAGATTATGCACAGGTAATTGTTATTACAAAGAAGACTTTCATAGGTTTTATGATGCCATGTAAGTATGGCAGCATTTAGGCTATTAATGTACTCTTAAAAAGCCTGTGTCACTTAAAATCCCTTTTGAAAGGGGAATTGTGTTGGCAAATGTGAAATTTAATAAATACAATAAAACAGCAATTATCAAAGCCAAATTCTGAAATCGGGGAGAACATAGGGTGATTGATCACCTTCTCATATTTCTATTTAACTGATATGCTGATTAGATGATCATAATTTTTTTGTATGTATATTTCCTACTTCTGTTCAAATTCATAACAAAATTGGAAAAATCACCTCCTTTAATCTTTAGATATATGTTCCATCTCTTAACTACAGATTTACTTAATTATTTTACAGAAATGCAGCCTCATTTCTTCAAGAACATAGTTCTGACTGGGGGAAACACCCTTTTTCCAGGCTTCAGAGATCGGGTTTATTCTGAAGTGAGATGTCTTACTCCAACTGACTATGATGTTTCCGTTGTTCTTCCTGAAAAGTAAGTCCTAAACTACTAAATAGAAGGGGCTTTACCTTTCTAGCAGAACAAACAATAAAGTAGGGCTTCTTTTGCTGATTAAGAAGGTAAATTGAGTAAAGGCATTAATTTAAATATTAAGTGAACAAAAATTGTGCAAGAAGAATGTTCTAAATCAGTGTATTTTCAGACAAACCAAATAAACTAGAGATCACCTGCTTGCTGTGTACTTTACCTAATTAAGTTAAGGAGGTGTTTTTAGGGTCAGCCTTTTTATTGTAAACAGATAAATAAGACTGTATTGTAAGTATGTAAGATTATAACTTAGTCTTTTACTTAGAATTTTCAGCATCTGAATGCTGGTCATTATTAATGTACCACTTCAGGGATTAGGAAGGGGCAACATCTTTTCAGAAGGAGTGGAGACAAAATAAGTATATTTTGAATATACAAAAAAAAAAAAAATCTACTTTTTAATAAGTATTATTTAAGGAGTTAAGGAGTATTTTTAAATACTATTCAAGAATTATTATCTGTGCAAAGTAAATACAAAGCATATCCATGTCATTCCCTCTTCACACCTGCCTTCAAAGAGGCCCTTTTTTAAAAACCAAATCAGCTAGCCCTGCTAAAGTTTCAAACTTTGTCTCATAACTTCTCTGGAGCTGGATGGTTTGATTTAGCAATCAAAAATGTAGTTTAAATAGGTATGGCTAAATAAAAGTCTTGGAAGTCATCACTGCATATTTCTATTTTATATGAATCTAAAGAGAATTCACAATAACTTTGTTCATTTTCCAGCCCTATTACCTATTCTTGGGAAGGTGGGAAGCTCATTTCTGAAAATGATGATTTTGAAGACATGATAGTAACTAGAGAAGACTATGAAGAACATGGACACAATATCTGTGAAGAAAAATTTGATATATAGGTAGCATAGTTGGATATGTTGTTATTCCATTGATTTACTTAGAATGGAATTCTTTGAACTACAACCTCTTTTCCATCAGCTAGGATTGTGTTTTAGCTTTCCTGTATTGAATTGGGTTGAGAAAAAATAATTTTAAAGAGTTTAGAAATAAAGTTTTACAAGCGTAATACTATGAAATAATATGTTCATTGCAATTTTATTATGTTTGTATCTTTTCTGATAGCTTTGTTGTATTTTTATTGCAGAACACCTCAGTGCATGAGGCAATAAAAATATCAAGTGCTTGTACTGGTGTGATGCTAATACATAGTGAGAAGAAATGGGTTTGTTTTTTTTTCTTTTTTTCAAAATAAGTATTATTGTAACTCACATATCCCACTAAAAGGGCATTAAACATATCTCCAAAGGGGCCTTTGATGTTGCCTTTCCTGAAAAGAAATACATGAGTTTTATTTTTGGTTATTTTAGTGAGTAGCTATGAGAGAAATATACTTGAAATGTGACCACTGCTATTGACAATATGCTTAAGCTTTGAGAAGAGACTAACTTGAAGAATTCCTTTTTCTAAAGGGTTTTTAATTTAGTAGGTTGTGGGGTTTTTTGTTTGGTTTTTGTTTTAAACAATGCCTGAGCAAATAAGGCCTCCCATCTTTCTAATAAGAAGGTGCCACAAAGGTGAACAAAGCTTGCAGCTGTGTCCAGGGTGATGACCCATCTGTGTCCTCTCCACACATCCTAGATAAACACAAATGCCCCAGAACTTGTTATTTCTGGCATCAGAAGCCGTGTTACTTTGCCATCAGTTGTGCAGCATGGCATGCAGGAGGGGGAAGAGCCAAAAGGCTGGGAGGGCCAGGCTCCATGGGGGTGCCCCATCTGACTTGCTTGCTTGCCAAGACAGAGACCTACAGACAGGGTGGATAATGGACACTGGAGTATCCTGTTGTGTCTCATATTCCCTCTCTCATCTGTACTAACATAAAGCCAGTAAATATTCCTATGCAGTGCACTTACCTGGCTACCTTGCATAAGGGCAACATCAAAGAGCAGCCAGTGCTTCAGAGAGTGGGAGATGATCTTTCTTCTTAGGTGTGATTTTTTTTACTTTGGAAAAAACTCAAGGTTGCTCTCCTCTAGTCTAACCTGCTGAAAGGAATGAAAGGGGTACCTTCCTCCTGCTGTCAGCAGCTACATGAGCCACACAGGCAGGAGGCAGCTAGGGTATGAAGGCATGAGACCAGCACCTACAACTTGGTGGACACAGATTGTATGACTCTGTGTATAAGGACATGAGTAAGTGTGGTACACTGTCACTTTGACAGCCACATGGAGAAGTCCTTGTGTCCAAGCTCTAGTTTTTTAACTGAGTGCATCATGAAAGTGTCAGCATACTTTAGTTGGGACTTAAAGAAACATACACATTCTCATGAAAGCACTGATGAACTTTTTGTAGGAGCAAACATGAATACTCTGTGAATAGAAGCAAGCCTCCTTTGAAGGTGGCACCACTTGTGCTTTGATAAGACTGTACTAAAAACTACCTTGACTAAACTCTTCACTCTGAATATTCTCTACTTCAAACAAATTCATACTGGCAATTAATTTGATAGCTCTATGCTAGAAATCATAAACAGAAATGAGTGACAGGTCCCAAGTTTCCCTACCACATGATTCTGTGTCAGATACTGTTAAAAATTTATGACAGAACTTTCTAAAGTGCAATAAGTTGTTTCTAATTTTTGAATTTAACTGAAAACTAGCAGTCTATAGTTCACCAAACCCGTTCTGTTCAGCAGGCCCTTAGATGTAAAATAACAGGCTTCAGTCAACAGAAGATTAAAATGTAAGTAGATCCTCCTGTTAGGGTATGTGAATAAAACAGGGCTCTCAAGAGCTCTTCCTTTCCTTAGCAGAACTACATCAATCTTAGCTTCTTGTCCCATGAACTGAAGGGACCCACAGGGCAGCTATAAACTGCTCCTCAGAACACTTCCTTACTGTTTAATATCTGCTTCTACACCCCTGAGCTGCCTCTTCACAATGAACACACTATGAAATGAAAGGCTCGTCACTTTTTATGCAATTATTTATTATATTTAAATTAGCACAAGAAAATTCTAAATCAAGTCACAAAGTGCAATTTTGTTTTTTAACAACACAGTTTTTCCCCAGAGCAATTCCCAGCCCACCTAGCCTACAAATTACCATGTTATCACCCCTCCCTGTTACCAGGTTTAGTATTTTCAGTAAGACACAGTAAAGGGATTGAAGACAGAGAAAAAGAAAAAGATTAGAAAGAAAAACCAACTAAAAACTCTTTATTCTACTACTCAACACCAGAAGTACTTAATCAGGAAATATTTTCCTGTTAACAAGTCTCAATAACCTGCTTCTGTATATGCTCCCTCTTCTGGGAGAATGACCAAAACCCCACACTGGGCTAGAAAAAGAATACATGGCCCTGAACTATAGGAATGAGGGCATTCACCTCTGAAAGAGGAAACTTGGATGCTTTTCCTCCTTTAGAAATTTATTCATACTGGTGAGTCACACCTAAATAGCAAGTGCATAAACAGGGATTCATGGACAGAGATTTCAACTGATTCCTAATTTCCCTGATTTCTAATAGGGCCAGGTAATTTAAATAAGGCTACTTCAAATATGCAAGTTAACTAAGTGTCAGGCAATAGGTTGTGTTGTTTATATCTTACACTGTCACTATTTCAATTTAAAACCAAAACAGCACTTGTTTTAAGAAAGCTTTGGTATACTGCTGATTTGACTGTTTGAAGCCTACAGGAGGATGGAGACACCTAAAGCAGCACACTCGTAACAAAAAAAAAAAAAAATCATGCTCATAGTGGAGCTAGTCCAACATTGGGGCCAAGAAAATGATAGAGAAGTAGAGGATCTGTCACACAGGGAAGAGGCTGAGAGTGCTGTGATTGTTTAGCTGGGAGAATGCTCATGGGAGGGAGTGAAGAAGACTGAGGCAGACACTTCAGCAGTGCCAGTAAAAGGACAGGAGGCAGTGCAAGAAATTCTACCTAAGTATAAGGCAGTTTATTTTGACTAGGGTTTTTTTTTGACTAGGTTTTTTTTTTTTTTTTGCTTTTTGGTGTGGAGGTGGGGTTTGTTTGCTTGTTTTTAAATACTGTGAGACTGGTGAAAGTCTGGACCAGACTCACCCAAGAGGCTGTGGCATATCTGGTTTTGGAGATATTCTAAACTCCACTGGAAAATTCCTTGAGAAGCCTGCACTAATCAACTCCACTCCAACCTGAGTGGTGAGACTAGACCAGAGGTCCCTTCCAATATCAACTCTTTGAGTCTTTGTCCAATACATGACTAAATGTCTGTTGCAAGGATGAAAGAAGTAATGTAATCCCTATCACACTATACCACATATTCATTTATTACAAAAAAAGGCTGAGAGAGCATGAAAAAGAGGTTTTGGGGTGACCTAATTGCTGCCTTCCTGTACCTTAAGGGAGCCTACAAAGACACCTGGAGAGGGTTTCTTCAAAATGTAACTTTTTCCTTGAATTAGCAGCAGCTCAGTCTGCCAGAGTGGGGAGACAGTAACAACAGGTTGTAATTACTGACTGCAAGCACGCACAGCTCCCCTGCCTAATAAATCATTCCTGCTGCAGATTCAAAACCCATTGATCTGCTTCCAACATTTTTTTTTTTACACAGTTTGTACACTTTTACAATACTCACAGGAGTCATAACCTACAGTTTAAGATGAGATAAAGTTATTATTAATTAAAGATAGAAAATACTAAAACTCCCTACTGATTATCAACCCAAGCATAGCTCAAGAACATAGATGTGGCTCAGACAGAAAGCCATGGGGTTGTAGGACAGATTGAAAAAAGTGCCAAACCCTGAACTCAAGGCAGCCCAAGCAGTGAGCTGTTATTACTTACAAATAATTAAGTATATTTTGCTTAAAATATTAATTAGATTTAATGCTTTTTAGCAGCATAGTAATTTTGATAGTTGTAGCTTCCTGAAACTGAAGATGTGAAGATGTAAGATAAAAACATTTTTATGAGCAATTTTCATGTGCCTCTTTCACTCTTTTAAAAAAGTATTTAAAAAAGGCTGTATTGAAGTCTAACCATTTGAAGTACAAAATTCACATGTAGTTTTACAACCACTACAGTGGACAAAAGAATGGTATTTTCGGAATTCTTTGATTAATTTCTTCTTTTGCTTCAAAGGAACAGTAGGGTCATTGTCCATCTCTTGAATCAGTGCTAGAAGATACTGATTGGTTTGTTGCTTTTGATCTTCATATTCTTCAGGTGTAATGCGCTGACAGAAGGTGAAGCCTTTGTAAGAAATCAAAGGTTCAGATTAAGTTTCATGCATCATGTAAAAGCCTTGTTAAAAAACAGTAAGAAACATAGGTATACTGATATTCCAGTTCAGATGTGATTACATCTACAAGCAATGTGAAACGTACAGCTCTCCATTGAGAATCAATGGAAATGTAAACATTAATTGCAAAAATAAAGTTGAAAAGCAATGTTACAAGTACAGTATCTTAGAAGATTCTGTATTGCAAAACAGGCCTGTAAGACAAAGAACAAATACAGTTCTCACACAGAAACCACAATGAAGAACATTACACAATAAGAATGGCACCTTGCATTTGGCAGGATCCAAAGATTCCCTGTGAGTAAATCAGATCTGCAGCAAGGCTAAGTACCTGATGCAAGTGAATAAATACTTTGGAGAAATAGTTGCGTCTAAACCAGACTACAAAAATCAGGAACAGAATTTAGGAGCTTCTACGTGAGTAGACAGCTGAGCACGGTTTGGGCACCAGAAGCAGAGATGATACAATAGAGATATTTAACTCAGCACAACTTAGCTATAAAAAGGTTGTGAATCTCTGCAGTACAGTACTGCCCTGCAAGGATTCAAGACCACTCACTGGGCAGGTGAGTTCTGGCCTAAGGAAAGACTGGCATTTAGGTACTCCACAGACACTTTTTCTTCCTATACATATTAGAGAGCAATTTGGTTGAACATGTGTCAGTTACCTAAAGGGGAAAGATTTCTTACTAATCCTTCTTTACAAACACCATCATCTTTAGGCTTCACATAGAGAGTAGTATTAACATGAGCTGTCGGAGTTTTCATGTGGACCTGTCCTTCCCTTCTTCTAAACTAAGTTTGTCAAACATCAATATTTTGATGGTTTAGTAGAATCAGATGAAGAAAAAAGTCAGCTCTTTCAAAAGGGAAAGCTTAACAACTGACAAAGAGATTAACTCTTAAAACTTCAGCACAGATCTTTAGTCCTGTGGTTTCAAGTGTCTTACTAGATTAAAATGAACCCCAGAGTTCTCTTGCTGGTTTTAGTCTTTTTTATTTCCAGCAGACCTAAGGATTACCTTCCTGCAATTGACAGACCCCTTTTCTTATCTGGGTCTCCCAGCCTTCCCTCCTGCTCCCACCTGGACTTAAGAAGTTCGCCAGCTAAGAATGCTCAATAGCTCCTAGGAAAGATTTTGGAAAGAAAAGGGAAAATGACACCAGAATATGAGGCACACAGGAAAACAGGAATATGCCATGCCAGAGAGCTTACAATCAGATCAAACTGACTATTTCAACAAGCAGATGGAACTTATACGCATTTACAGATTGGAACCCCAAAACTTAGTAGGAAAAATGGAGTATGGGGTTTGTACTTCTGTTGTCTGTTCAGCATGTCAATGGAGATCACACAGGCTCTGAGAACATTACAGACAGGCAGCTCTTTCCACTGTTGCTCATCTCTGTATTCTTTGGCTTCACAATATGCAATTCTCAGAACACTGAACCAGAAGGAATTTGGCCTCATTCCAGAATCCAACACAGATAGTAAAAGAGTCTGTACCAAACTAACTCTCTGGCAGCTGCTGTATTAAATATATTATTACACAGTAAAATAGTGTAATTTGTTTCCCAAGTGTTCAGTGTTCAGGTTCCTCTTCAGTGTTTAAACACACAATGCACTGGCAATGCAGGAGTCAAAGATGATAAAGAGTCAGAGAGAAATTAAATTATTTAAGCCAACCCTTTAAATCAGTATTGGCAGCAAGGCCAGACGGAATGTCAGCTCAAAAGAAATAAGCTGAAAGGCATTAACCCCACATACAGAAGCCTAAAAGAAAGGCACTTGACACTTGGTGCATAAGTCCTAAGATCTTAATAAACTTTATTCTTACTCAGAAAAAGGGGAGAGTTCTTCAAAACACAGTCAAAACACTAAACAATCAAAGTCCGTGCTCAAGTCATCTATCAGAACCTTGAACTACTGAGTTCTGTGAGAATTTGTAGATGTCTTGTGGCAAAAATAAAAGAATATTGTTCCTAAATACAAAGTCCCATCAAATTCACAAACCAAATTAGAAGCAAAACACTTCAGGAAGCATATTTTGCACTACTATTTCCAGAAGTAATTATATGGTAAAAAAAAAAAAAAAAAAATTAAAAAATTGTAACATATCCAAATTAGATTATTAATATAATCCTTGTTCTCCAATATTCAGACAAATTTTGCAGATAGCATATAATTTAATATTTAGTGCATTAGCCAATAATCCCCCTAATGCTTCACTTCTAACAAAGGAAAAGAGGTATATGCACTTATAGTCAACTGATGATAAATCAGTTCTTATACAGTAATTTATATAAAAATTTATCCCATCATCTACCTGAATTGATATCTGGATCTTGCCCTTCTAGCAAACTCTGAAGTCTCCTACTCGTTAGTTCCAGAAGAGTTAAAGGAGCCTGAAAATACAACCAAACAAAGAAAATATTACAAAAACAATACTTCTGTATTTTGATAATCTAAAGTTTTCAGATAACCAATTTAAAAACACATAGTTAAATGCAGAAGAATTTATGCCCACATTTATTTAGGTATACATTCAAAATCTCTCACAGAATTGCACAAGAACACATATCTTAGTAAAACTATGTGTTTATTTCCCGTATTTCTGGCCAAAGAAATAGGAAGCAAAAAGTTCTAGATGCTGTTTTCCATGGCAAAAGCTGCAGTGCAAAACAAGCTGATTTCAACTGTCACACAAGGCTCTCAGTTGCAGCTGTCAGAGTGAACCACCATCCACTCGCTGGCACTGCTGCACAGTTCTGGCCCTAACTCCAGAGGGGAATCAAAGGCCCAACCCTCATGTCAGAACCCTTAACACAAATTAAAAAAGGGGGTTTGGCTGTGTACTAACAAACACAAAACCCTCACTAACCACTTAATGCTTCCAAACTAAACTGGAGCTAATTAAAAAAAAAAGTTCAAAAGTTCTCCCATATCTCAACCTGAAGTCAGAAGTGGAAATTAATGTGTTGTATAAAAAAAAACCAAAACAACACAGTATTTTACTGAAACCAAATTTCTGTGAAGCTTATTTTTATAGGGTCTTGTAAAGTTTCACCTTTTCACATGTGACAACATGATAGAACATAAATTAAGGAGACTATAAAAAGCCTGCATATTCACACAACTCATCAAGTTTAATAGAAAGGCTACTAGCATTTTGTGGTTCTATTTGTTTACTTCAATTTAGAAGCTAATATTCCAAAATGCTGAAGGATCTTTTAGAGTTGTCAAAGCTATACACATACACTGGGGTACAAGAGCATGCAATTTTTCTACCACTCAGAGTATGCCAGTGAACTTCTAAAGGAGAAAGACACTAAGATACCTAAATATTTAGTAGGCATTCAAAACCAACAAGGTGCCAAAATGGCCTATAAAAAATGATTAATATTTTAAGTATTTTCCTAATACAAATATAAAGAGAGAGGATATAATTTATAAAGGATTGCAAAGCTCTCAAAAATCTGTCTTATATAGTCTGGAATAGCTTCTCACCCTGTTTTGCTGTACAATTAAACTGTAACAAATGGAACATTAAACACAGTTCCTCAGACTTGTCATACTCCAAAAAAGGCAATTCATGGCATTTAATATTTACAATAACAAAGCCAATGATGTAAGGAGAATGATACCTTGAAGAGCTCAGCATGATTGTCCATCAGAAACTGAGTCAGCAGCTCTGCCTGTGGTTTTGACAGTGTCCTGTTCTGTAAGATGAACTTTGTACAAGTCTTGATGACCACAAATCTGTTCTCAAACTAGAAGAAGTAGTACCCAGATTTGGCATTAGATTGGCTTGCAGTGTGCTAGCAAAGACCAAGTACAACGGGATGCTATCAGTGGGAAACCGATCACACGGAAAGGCAGTAAACAGAATACTTCTAACTAGACAAAAGCTTTAGCTTTACTATGAGAAAGTGCTATTTTTCACATTAAGCAGAACAGATGCTTACTTGTTTTTGCAATCTGTAGCCCTCAGATTCCGACGCAATGGCTAGGAATGTAAGGAGCCTGTGAAGTTCTTCACTAACATTCGGTGCTAATAATTTTAAATAAAGTTGTAATGCCTCCAGAGCTTGATCTGTTTTTCCTTTTTCTGCCATGGAGTAAAACAGCATATCCAATGTTACTATTCATTTTCAGAGTAATGAATACTTATTTAAATCCCAATAATAATCCCAGTTTTGGCGGTGTTTCCTTCCAAACAAAATTTCATGTTGTTCCAGTTATTAAAGGATTCTTTTCTCAATCCACAAGTTTTAATTCTTCCTCCCCCACCAGTGGCAGGGTGGCAGCAGGAAGTGAGCGAGCAGCTTTGTAGTACTTAGTTGGCAGCTGGGATTAAGGCACAACAACCCAATAGGAATGAAGCAGCAGCAACAAAGCCTATTTAGGTAGGATTAATGTTAAACTTGTATTTAAATGAAACCCTTCTGGTTTACTTGTATGCATATGATGGAAGGGCAATCAATAATTTATTTTTCCTTTCATCATTTTAAATAACTTCTATTACTAAAAAGGACCCTATGTCCATAATTTTAAAAACCTTATTCTGGTTAACATGAAAAACTTTATAACAATGATTTTAGTTTTATGTAATTACTTAGTAGTAGCAATAAGGCAAATTCTGACTTGGGGTAAGTAACTTTCACAATGGGAGTAGTTACATATTGAAAGAGTTACCCACAGAGGTTGGTGAATCTCTATCCTTCCAGATTTTCAAAATTCAGTTGGACCAGGCCCTAAGCAAATTGATCTAACTTTGAAATTTGTCCTTGTCTTGAGTAGAGGCTTGTAATAGTGATCTTGAGCATTTCCTTCAAACCTAAAAAGTGCATCTGCAATGGCATTGCAAGTGGTGTCATGATTCAGTCAATTGATACTTAGTGACATCTTCTACACAGCTTTCATCCTTATTTTTTGTTCCAGGTTTCTCTTACCTATAAGTTCTATAATTCCTGAATGAATATCAAAATCCTGAGTGGCAAGAAGAGAGTCCTTCTTTTGACTATAATACTTCATTATAACATCAAAAAGAATCTTCTTGTATGTATTCAGACTGCTGGGATTGTTAGTGCTTTGAGATAACTTTTGACTAACCATCACTAGGAATTGGTCAGGAAAATACTCCAAGCATTCAATTGCAGCATAGAGCCACCTGTCAAGCCTGTAGAAGGAAAAGGTCATTTTAGTGCTTGCTTTAAAATGCTCTACCTATTTTTATTTTCACAGACTCATGGAATATTCTGAGTCAGAAGGGACACACAAGGATCATTGCATCTAACTCTTAAGTAAATGGGATTGAATCTGTAACCTTGATGTAATTAGCACCATGATCTAAACAACTGAGTTCTCAGGGTCCATTAAACCCTTTAAAAGAAAACTATATAGAAATAACCATGCAGGTATAGTCACATATATGAACCACAATGCTCAACTGGTTTCTTAAGCAATTTGTGTAATTTATTTCACTACAGCAGTTCAAGAACCTGAGCAAGTTCCATGTTTTTCCTATGCTAAAGGCAATACACCTCAGATAAACCCAGATTAAAACAAGCTGCAATCATGCCAGACTATCAGTGACCCCAGGAATTTAGCTGGTATTTAAAAACCAAACACCACCCCACCATTGCTCCAACACACACATTGAGAACCCACCAGGGCTAACCAGGGTGAAAAAAACCTGATCTTTACAGAAGAGAAAAAGACAGTTTGAAAAAAGAGGAATATAAAACTTGGTTAAATTCCAGAGGACTACAGAAGCAGTTTATTATATAACCTACTATAAAGGCATGAGTTTTCACAAGCATCTGTTGTCTCTATATCTTAGCTAAGGAAAGAAAATGTAACCTAATTATGCACCTAAAATTCGGGTGCATAATTTGCTATTGAAAGAAGCCAGAAGATCAGAAAAAAAAGTCTCAACCATTTTGTACAGAAGGATTATAAAATCATAGGCAGAGGAACAATTGCTTTTATCTGATTCTGGATGTAAAATAATTTGATCTGAACCAATGACAAGTTACAAATATTATTTAAAATTCACAGAATCTTATTTTTATCATGGAGAATGGAAGCAAAGATTGTGAAATTGCAGATAAAAACTAAATTAATTTGACAAAAACAGTCATTCCTAAGACATTCACATGAGCCTTGACATATTCATCAGAAGTACATGCAAGATAGAGATCAGCCTAAGTACACTAACACTACAAAAGTAAGAGAAGATTTAAGGAAAGGAACACTGACAACATGCAGCCACATTTATACTCTCATTATATAAGCATTCTTCAGTGCTACAGCTTAGTTTCACCTTTTCTCTTGCTAACAACAGATGCCTCATTGACTTTGTATCTTCACACCACAGCCACTAGGAACTGTGGCAAACATTCAGAATAAAGTTTTCAAGTTCTGATGTCTGTTACAGAGACCTAAGAGTAAAGAATCTGGTCTAGAAACCAGGAGTGTTTACAACATTCAAGGTTAAAGTTTTAATGTTTACTTGAAATGCTCAAGTGTCCAACTCTAAACATATACTTTTTGTAAAATCACTTACCACTTCTGAAGTCCATCACACTAATACCACCCCTGTCTACAAGTATCCAAGCATAATGATGCTATCTGTTAACTTAACACAAATCTTTGATCAAGAGTAAAATAAAGCCTTTACTAACAAATTTATTTCGTAGATATATAACTTACTCGGGCAAGTTTAAGCTACACGTAACCTCTCTGTCCAGGAAAGTATTTGAAATAATCATGTCTTCTTCTTTGCCAAAACTGTGTGATTTTGTCTTCACTGAAGACACCAAGATATCTTCTAGAAGGGGAACATCAATTAACTGCAGCAGTCGTAGTAGAGCTTGCTGTTTCCAGACATCTTCTATTACTGATACCATAAACAAAAAAAACCCCTCAGAAGCAAGATCTTACGTAAACAATTAACCTTTATTTTTACTCACTAAAGAATCTTTTAAGTGTTCAGAGAAAACATGGTAACAGCATAGTGTGAAATTGCTGTGTTGGGTAAGAAGGGATCACAATAGGAATGCTAAAAAATATGTCTCCCCCATCATATTAGGATTCAGAATAAACTACTCTAATTAGTAGAAGAAAAAAGAGAAGTGAAAAGAAAAGGACTCACATAATAAAGATAGTCTTAATCTTAAGATCTACTTCCTTCTGAAGTAGTATTTTCATAAATAGCACCATATGCAAAAACATAACCCTGTTGTTTCCTCCTGTTTAGTTACTACAAGCATTAACCCCTTTAACACTCATTTAGATATTTTGTCATTAGTGACAGGTTAAATTTAGGTCTCTGTGGAGCATTGTTTAACAGAAATGGGGCACTCACTCCAAGATACAGTGAAGAACAATCAAGTTTTAAAAAGAAAAAATTCAATCCTCACCTCCTTTTGAAAGCAGGCAATTTGGTTCATTAACCATGATCTTTGGAGGTAAAGATGAATGAACATATATTGATTGAAGAAGCTCCTCAATCCTCTTTTTATCAGCTGCTTTCAATGCTAAGGGATTTGAAAGTGTTGTGCCACACTTTGTTCTGCTTAGGGAGGGAAAAAAAAAAGGTATAACAAATACTATTAGAACACATTTGGCTTTCTGTTACTTACTAAATTGCTCTTAAATCAGAACTTTAGGGCTTCATTATATCTGGAGTCTATTCTGCTACCAGAATTCCTATCATCCACACCTACTTTGTGGGAAGGGCAAGGATATTGATTCCAAATACTGTTTGCTAGTTCCACTTTGTTTACTGGCTTTCAGTAAGTAGCTCATTCACGCTAAGTCTCAGATTTCAGTGCAATTGATAGCAAAACCAAATTATTCCTAGGCTTATGCTACTATGCCAGACTCTATTCCAAATAACAAAGGGCAGATAAAACACTTTACCCAAAAATACCTGGAAGCATCTACAATTTAGACATGACGTTTCTCAAAACTGGCACAGACTTTTCAGAAGTCTCCAACACCTGGTTTAGACAGGCATAACTTCATTTAAAGGTAACCCTCCTTAACTTATTTTAAAAAAGAGAAAAATTAGAATAGTTCAGAGGAACTCACTTGGAACATCTTTTTGTTTTCTGTTTACAGATTTGCTCAGGAGATAAGCTTTCATTCTCCTTATTCTTTCTTGGAAGAAGAGGATCAAGACTGCTATTTATAAATCTATATAGACTAGTGTCTGTGTCTTCAAACTCTGTTTCCTTCCCAGTCTTGAATAAGTAAAGCCTGGCTCCAACTGGCTCAAACACTTTGTGATCCATCAACGCTTGGCATACACGGACCCCCTTCAGCCGAGAAATATCATTGCAGCTTAGATACATGCTTTGCATAAGATGGCTCAGCACCACATCAACAGCATTGGAGCCGGTGAAACAGTTTCTGTATGTTTTCAGGTGTTGTCTACGTCTCTTGATTTCCACTTGATTGTGAAGGGCATGTATAATACTATTCCACAGCTGAGTTGCTTGAAAAGGACCATCGCAGTCTGCAAAATATTTATGTGAAAGTTTTACAAATGTAAAAACCTTTAATACTTAAAATACACTGTGATTTTAGTTTCATATTTTTTAAAAAAATATTCAGAAATCATCTGAATTTTACAAAGACAAAGATAATATTTCATGACTCCTTCTTGTAAGCTGACTTACACCCACCATGGTAGAGTCAAGAGGAGGGAACAAAAATCCATTAAAAACAGGTGAATGTTTTTTCGTCATTGTTATGACCACATATATTGTATGTATGTGCTGTGTACATACACATTAAATCATCAGAGAATCACGAAACAGCCGAGGCTTGCAGGGACCTCTGGGGTCTATCTGGTTCAACCTCCCAGCTCAAGCAAGGCCACCAAGAGCTGGTCGCACAGAATCAGGTTTTGAGTATCTCCAGAAGCCGACATATCCGCACATGATATCACAACTTCTCTGGGTACCACTGAAGAGAGTCTGCCTCCATCCTCTTTGCACACTCTCTCAAGATCCTTGCAGAGACACCCCTAAGCCTTTTCTTCTCCCTGCTCCAGCGCTCTCAGTCTCACTGAGGGAGGTGCTCCGAAGCCCCCAGTTCACCCTCACACATCGCGCCCAGCTCAGCAGACGACAACAAGCGTTTGCAGTGTATTAACCGCGCCCGCGTCCCGGTCGGAGCACCCAGCCCACCTCCACGCCCAGCCCTACCAGCGGCGCCCCCCGTAAACACAGCTCCAAGGGTAGGGCCGGAGGAAGCTCCTCTCCCCCCGTTCAGCCACCGAGCCCCCCCGGCCCCGTTCTGCCCGCCGCCCCCTCCCGCGGCACCGGCAGCCGGGGGTGCCAATACAATCAACGGGCAGGCGCCGGCCCCTCGCAGCCCGCTCCGCTCCCCGGCCCCTCTGACACTGCGGGGGAAAAGCTGCTGCGGCAGACACGGGGATGACGCTCTTCGCC